>CAJVGC010000590.1:22177067-22463074 GCA_910822075.1 Senecio squalidus | reverse complement strand
CCTAATAGATGTGGGCTTTTGGCCTATTGAATTGGGGTTCTAGATGTTTTGGGTTTTAGACCGTTTAGGTTTGGTTTTAATCTTTTGGTTTAGAGTTTAGATTTGTTTTAGGTTTTCGGAGTGAAAATTTAAGATCGCGTTTAGTTGGCGGAAGTTCTTTCGATTTGTTCATCTCTATTTTCTTTGGAAATAAAAGATATTCTTTTTTTTTTCTATAAAACAAATAAAAATTATGAAAATTCATTTAGATGGAAAAAAAAAAATTATTTTTGTAAAAGATTTAAAAAGAAAAAATAGTTTTCAAAGTTCTGATATTAAAAATGAAGAAGTTTTTGTTTTTACTGGATTTTTTATTTGAAAAAACTTAATTTGAACATGTTTTCAGTTTTTTTAGTTTTCATCAAAAACTTTTCTAGAAAAATAGATAATTTTCTCCAATTAAACATATATTCGGCTTTCTGGAATATATAGGTTGTGTTTGAAGAATAAAAAAGAGAAGATAGTATTTTGGTCATGTCAACGACATATTTGTTAAGTTTAATCTCGCACTATGATTAATGTGAAAGTCGTGAATTAAGGAATAGTTGTTGCGAAAGTAAAATTGAAACTCCACCTTGATGCATAACATAAACTTGAACCGGCACAAAGGAGATAAAATCGATGAATTTGAAATATTTAATAGACAAAAAATGCGATTTACCTTTAATTATATTTACATTTATTCTTCTATGTATGCACCTACATACTAGATGTGTATGGTGTGTGTGATAAATTCACCTCGCACTCAAACACGTTGGACACATTTTTTAGCTCAAAGCGTCATTGGAGGCGAGTACATGTTTAAGTCGGGCTTGATATCTGAAATGTCATGAACATGGTTGTTGATGATGGGTTTCGACTTTGGTATCTCTCACGTTTGATGAAAGTTTTATTCAATTTCAAAATTACCTCAAAGGCACTTATGATTTTTTTGTTCTAAATTTATATATATATATATATATATATATATATATAAAAGAAGAGAGAGAGAGAGAGAGAGAGAGAGAGAGAGAGAGAGAGAGAGAGAGAGAGAGAGAGAGAGAGAGAGAGAGTTTTCAAACGAGATCCAGAAATAAGACGAGAACTAGAAGAACCATATAAAAAAACGTATTTTTTCAAATGTTTGACATGCTAAAACTAATTTAAACTTCAATTCGAGTAATGAAAAAATAAAATAAAATACTTCGTAATTTACACGTGTTTCGATTTGTTCACATATGAACACCCGATGACCATTCATATGTGAACAAACCTAAAAGTGGGTAAATTACGTAGTATTTTAATTTATAACGTTAGATATTTTGAATTATCGTTAATTTTAACCATATTTCAAATTTTAAAAACGTAGGTTTTGTTATATATTAAAAATGGGTAGTTTTATCGTTGTACATCAAATTTCAATATTTACTACACAAAAACAATAAATTTGATGCACAACCCCTAAACGACATATATATTGATGCATATCAAAACTTATTTTTTTGAAGTTTGTTATAATTGAATAAATAAATATAATACAAAATTACACATATAATAAATTATTCTTTCAAATAATTTTACTTATATTACTTTAAATATTGATTTATAAAAACTCTTCATATATATATATATATATATATATATATATATATATATATATATATATATATATATATATATATATATATATATATATATATATATAAATTGAAAAATGAATACTAAACTACAACTTTTACTTTAACTAAGAAAAATAAAATATATTAATATAGTTATCATATAATGCATTTTAATTACAACAAATAGTTTAATAGTGTACTTAGTTAAGTTTTATAAACATGTTTATCAAATATATCACTTCAATATGGAACAAAAATCAAATTATAATAAATGAGTTTCATTTATTGTATTATACTTGTATATATGTGATAAACTATACGTTTCGACCCTATTTTGAAGTTAATATCTTCTAAAGATTTTTTTTTATGATGTATAATGGATATCTATTACAAGCTTACTTAAATGGATATTGATGGATGTAATTTTTTAAAACGAATATGAATATGCATAGGGGTGAGCAAAAACCGAACCGAAAACTCAAAATCCGAAAAAACCGATAAAAACCGAACCGTAAAACCGGTCCGAATACAAAAACCGATGGTTTGAGTTTCGATTTTTGAGAAACCGAAAAAGACGGTTCGGTTTGGGTCGTAAGGTAAAACCAAACCGAAAGAAACCGAACCGAACCATTATATGTATGTCAATTTTAATATGTTCACTTTTAGTAGATATTTTAAGTTTTATTCTTTTTATTTTTTTCCTTTGTCTAAAATTCTTAATCATCCTATTAATTACTCCCTAAACACACAAACTCTCGATGCTAATAGTGAAGACTCAAAGTTTTATTTTCTAAATTGTCAATCTCATACTTATCAATATGTAATCTTTTGGTGTTATATAAGCCACATTACTCAACAACATATAGGTTTATTTCTTCATTTTGGATTATTTTTTTGTTGCCATGTAGGCTATAGTTTACTAAGCCACATATAGTATTATTTTTTTTCTTCTTAATTTTGTGTTTAAAGTTTTCTGACTCATATCATTATGTTCTAGTAATATGCACAACTTCATGTTATAAGTTGTGAACTGCTCCGCCAATTATTGTGTAACATAGGATTCCTATAAGTTTTTCTTGTCAGATCTATGAATTTGCCCATGTCCAAAAACCGAAATAAAAAGACAAACCGAACCGAAAAAACCGAAACCGAGAGGAACAGAACCAATGTAGAAACCGAACCAAATGGTTTGGAACTTTCAGGAACCGAAATTTCGGTTTGGGTTCGGGTTGAGGTCGAAACCGACCCATGCTCACCCCTAAATATGGATATGGATGACGAAATATAAATGAATATGGATATGGATACGGCTACACCCGATCCATATCCGATCCATTGTCATCCCTGTATGAGTGGAGAGAAAAAACATGAGATTGCTTAATTAATTATTTCACATCATTTTGTATAATTTTTTTTGTAACTCTTTGTAAATGTACCATGTCTCTTTAAAAAAACATACAGGTCGTATATATGTAAAATTTAATTACATATTTCGTCACTATTTATAACGGTTGTCATATATATCCTTAACCTTAATAATAAATAACCGTTAAAATAGAAACGAAATACATAACTAGTTTTTCCAAAATGGATTACGCCACTCGTCCAATTCTGCAAACGAGTTACCTTTTTCGTTCAGAAAATAAATATCTATTAATAATCACTGTTGAAATCATTGTCAACTAATTAACCGTTTTCCCCCTAAAATCCATTAAAATTTAGAGACGAACAAGATAATAAGTTTTCTAAATGAACTATTGGAGTAATCTTCTAAAAGTAAAGAAACATTATGCAATTTACTCTATTTTACTCTTCGGCTCTAATGGTTACACGAGTACCATCTCTTCGTACATACAAGTTACAACTACTACTTTTTGTGACTTTCTTAGTGGTTACAGTTATCTTAAAGCTCAATAACAACAATGGCGATACACATATCTTCACCAACAATTACATCTTCTTCATCATTCCCTCAATTCCCTTCAATTTTTCCCTTTAAATCTCCCCCATCTCTCTTGTTCCCTAGCACCAGTTCCACCCTTAGCTTCAAAATAATCAGAAATAATCGAACCGATTTTGTTGTTGTTCCAAAAGCTTCTTCCACGGCTAGTTTCGCCCCCGAAATCGCAGACAAACTCGGAGAAGTTAATATCTTCACAGCTTCTGGAGACTCTGTCTCGTTCAACCAACTCTTGGGTCAATCTGATCAGGTACTAATGGAGACTTTTAATATATAACCCGATTATGATCATAAAGGATATATGGGTGTGTTTGGGATTACATAATTTTGGTGCATATTGCATACTGTTTTTTGAAAAACGAACGCAGTTTTAAGTGTTTGGGTAAAACTCGTTTTGGCTTATTTAAACACCACCAATTTTGATTTCAAATAAAAGTGGTTTTAAAATAAGCACAGAGTTAAATACTTAAAAATAACTGATTATTTCATTATAGCCAAAACATAGTCTAATCCAAACACGTGAAACTATGTTTTGCGTTTGAAAATATGCAATAAGCACTTAAAAATATAGAATCTCAAACCCCCCTAAATCTCTTACTTATACTGTAACTTATAAGAGGTTTGCATATTATTAATTGATGGAATGTGGAACTTCTATTGTTCAAATTATAAGAATTTGATTAAAAAAAACGATTTAGGATCAATGTGGAAAACTTTAATGAGTTTATGTACTTATTTTAAATTTATTTGAGGACTGAAAGTTCCCCAAATCCCAGTTGGGTGACGGAGACGGGGATGTAAACTCATTCGTTGACGAGGATGGGGATGGTGAGTGGGGGGAATAGGATCCACACAGCTTCCCTCCCCGTTTCCATCCCTACTTGAACCCGACAATGAAAATGAGATTTTATTAATTCAAAAGAAAGGATCCTCTTTATGAAAAGAAATATATGAATTCTTGTACCAGAGATGAGGTTTATTCCTTGCAAATAGAGCTAGGCAACCAAAACAGCATAAACAAAACTGTCGGCACTGGTTTTAGCTAATCTTGCCTAAAATGCCACTTATGCCTGTTAATGATTATGTGGCTTTGTAGGACAGAGAATAATTAGGAAATTCGTGATACTTTTACCTCTATAATCATGTTCTGAGATCATATACTGGCGAGGATTCTTGTTATTATTTTGTGTAGTTCTTCATTTTTCATAATTATCATTTAGTTAGTATACTTTTAACTGAATGCGAGTTTGTTTCTTTTGTAACATTGTCTTTACAACTCTTTAGGGATTTGCGGTTGTTGCTCTACTTAGGCATTTTGGATGTCCTTGCTGGTAACCAGTTTAAAGTGATTTATTTCTCTTATTGATACATAGATAACGGGATTCCTAACTATCGTGAAGTTAAACTGTTTCATTTTGTGACATATATAGCTGGGAACTTGCTTCAACTCTCAAAGAATCTAAAGCGAGATTTGAATCAGCTGGTGTTAAGCTAATTGCTATTGGTATTGGTGAGCCTAAGAAAGCCCGCATGCTTGCTGAAAGGGTATTCATTATCTTCATTTTTCAGTTTAAATTATTTTATATTTATGTTCAGTAGGAAGAAAAACCGAGAGCGATTGGAATTACTTTAAAAGTATTTCTTTACTATGACAGTTACCATTTCCAATGGATATCCTCTATGCAGATCCCGAACGGAAGGTGTTTTCCTCTTAATGTGTCTATAATCTTGTCAAATTAGTTTCATCGTATGTCATTGAAACATCAGTTTTTTCATGTATCTCAGGCATATGATGTCTTGGGTTTGTATTATGGCATTGGTCGGACTTTTTTCAACCCAGCGAGTGTAATATCCTCTTTCCATCATGCCTTTTAAATACAACTTCTATAAAGATTGATCTCTCAAATAAGTTAAATTTCAGGCGAAGGTGTTATCAAAATCAAGATTTGAGGCTTTGCAAAAAGCTGTAAAGAATTACACGATCGAAGCAACACCAGATGATAGAGCAAGTGTGTTGCAACAGGTTGGATTATTAATTCAAATACTTAATATTTAATTTTATGAACTCGTGTCTTATACATAATAAATCATTTGGCATGTAGGGAGGGATGTTTCTGTTCAAAGGTAAGGAGTTGTTGTATGCATGGAAGGACGAAGGCACGGGTGATCATGCTCCTTTAGACGACATATTCAATATATGCTGCCCCACATCTGTCGCATGATCAACAACCAACTCTTGGTATATATATGGATAGAATTGAAATTGTATATCGGTTTGTGGTTTATGAGCATAACTGAAAGTAAAAAATATATAGTAACACGATAATAATTATTGATAAGATTCGACTCTCATACTGTAACAAATAACCATCGAAGAAAGGCTTCAGTTAATATGTGTTGACATACTGTTTTCATAAGGATTTTCCGTTTTCTAATGGGAGCTTAGGGATGTATGATACACTAGTACTCGACGAAAACAAAATAATTAATCATTCTGGCAAACCAAAACTTATACACAACTCTTTTTTAAGTAAATGAAGTTGCTTTTGGTGTTTGAGCAGCGACTGTGCATGACTATTGACTGCACATCTGAACGTATGCGAGTATGAATTGTAGGATTAATCCAGACGCTGAAAAAAGTGGTCTTATTTATGCAAGTTGAAATGTGTTTTTGAGAGAGGGAATATGGTATAACATTTATGCGGGTCTGATTATGATTCATGATAGATATGGCGTCTAACGCAAACATATGACATTCATACTTCAGGTTTGGATAATTTGCTTTTCATAGTTGGTAAACTGAATTCTAAATCTACTACAAATTGATTGGGTATATGCTCGTCTGTACGGAATATGGAGAAGCCGAGATATATTTGGTGGGAAATGGGATGTGAGGACTGCATTCTAAATCCATTCAGGTGGCGTTTGATTTTGACGAAATAGACTTACAAGGAATGGCTCGACTTATATCCATGTAACTCTCTCAGATTACCTTTACAATTAACAAAAAAGTTTACGGCATACAGTGAATTAGGATACTCATGGCTATAAAAGAGGAGTAAATATTTGTTTCATAGCGGGCATTCTATCGTACCAACATATGACTATATCATGTCTTTGATATGCAAGTCACAAAACCGAGGACAGTAAAATAAGTTACTGATATACATTAGTAAGATTTTATTACTATTCTTTTTGCATTCAAGAAGGTCGGAAGTAGATGCAGCCAAAGTTAGTGTCTCAAAATAGCATAAAACCGTATTTCTATCGGGACTTGTTTTGAAAAGCCCGGCCTTAATGATCAAAACTAAGTTTGAGTAGACAACGAATTACATTATTCTTGTAACGTACATATTAAATGTGCAAAATAAATGAGATTGACAAGAAGCAGTGATTTAGATGAAGGGTATTGAATTGAATGGGGGTCTACAGTTTTGGATATCTTGTTGAATCTTATGTATCTATTAATTCTAAAATCTGTCCTCCCTTTTTATTTCTGCAGATTGACAATGACACTCTTTTTCAGAGCTATATTCAATTTTCTACCTTATCAACATTACTTTCTATGATACAATAACTCAATAAGTAAGAGTAAACTACCTAAGTCTATTTTAAGGCGGCAAAAACTAAAAAAATCTCATTTTTCGTCACAAATTATCTTTCGTATCAAAATTTCCGAAGGGCAACCGCCCACTTTGCCCCATCTAAAAGCGCCATTGATATATGCTACATAAGGGCCTTTTGAAAACGAAGACTATAAAGATATGTGAAAATGAATGTTTAGTAACAATATGTATATTTTTACAAGTATAAAAAAACAATGGTACATGTTAGTATTATCTTAAAACTCAACGAATTCAGTTTTACCCCATTAAAAAGTAGACCTCAAAAAGTGGCGACCTTGTGTGATCGTACATGTTTCACTTGCTAAAACTCTCCTATATTCGTAAGATAAACAAACGTATCAATGAAAAATTGCATGTTACGTGTTTAGATAAACTGCTTTTTTCAAACGTGTCCTTGTGTTTTACCTTGGTGACCATATCAAATTATCAATATCTTATCCCCTTCCGGTCTACAATAGTTTTTAAGTTTTTGAAAAACTATAAACACTTGTAACTCTAAGTTAATGTACATAAATCATAAAATAGATTGTTTCTTTTTAGTTTCAAAGGTTATAAAAATATTAATAACATAATATTTTTTTTTTTAAGTAAAGAAAATGTAGGCATTTTAGAGAGAAAAAAAGGCAAGTTGTATGTAATATTTGGATTATGTGAAATGTGAAAGAAAGTCATGTCATATTCTCATAAGATTCTCTCTATCTCTCACCAAGAGCAAGTATTGCAGAATTGGCTTAAATCGCATTCACTTTAATGCTCATGACATGTCTCTTTCTATCCATCTCTCTAAATGGAAGAAATTTGTACACAACAACAAATTTACTTTATACACAACAATTTCATATTGTGTAAGCCAGGGAGTGTAACTTGTAAGGTGTTCTAAAATCTAGAGTGTGTTGTTTTATACTTGTGCGTGTTCTGTGTAAGTTAAAAAAAAATTTGTGTACGAATCACCTCTCATTTGTAAAAACTTCTAGGTTTGGGTTGGTGGGTTGGTCCTCATCGATACTAATCGAGTCGTTTATCGTTTATACTAATCAAGTCGTTTATCGTTAATGTCTTTTGAACATATATAATGATATTAAAGGACACTAGTAGAATGTATTAGGGGAAGGAGTAAGGGACAGAAAGAGTTTGAAGGGGTGAGATTCAGAGCTAAGTTGCTTGGATTTTGTGTAAGACTTTTGTGTTACTTAATCACCTGATACATTTATAATAAGGATAATAAAAATAAATGAGAATGGTCCCTCCCACGTATGTATTGTACATTTCCAACAACTTTATTATACATATCTTAGTAAAACTATGTTTGATTTTCGGGGGAAATAGTGCTTTCTAGACATGATCTACACCCATCTCTAAGAAGGGAATTTTGTATTTGTCTGATTTATATGTGAAAGAGTTAAAGTTTTATAAACTACCATATTGCATTATGTAGAGCCGAAATAGTCATACAATTTCTAATAATAACAAGGTTTACACTTAGTTTTTATATCAGGGTTTTGGATAATGAAAGTCTTATATATAGTAATAGAATGCTTACAAGTGTATTTAACAAAACTATATCTCTAAATAAAGTTTGATGATAATGAAACATTTGTTAAGACTATTGGTGTCACACCCCATTCAGGCAGAAACTTGAGATGCGAGCAGTTTCAGTAGTATCAGAGATTCAAGGTTACAACATTTATATAACAAAAAGATAATCGAATTAAATAAGTAAATCCGAAGTTCAAAGTATTACATAATCCGAATAAATAAAGTACAATAACGTCAGATGGATCCTAAGAGAACTAATCAAAGCAAAACAAGTTCCACATAAATGATCCAAATAGTCACAAAAGCAAGAATCACACTACGACAACCTCAAATCCCTGAAAAACGTAAATATACGACATCAACATAAAGTTGGTGGGTTATTCGCAATTTTATAAAAACATTAAGTTCGAAAGTTTTGACTCGTTTGAAATATATAAGTTATTAATAAAGATATCTTGATTTCATGAACAAAGTAAGATATATGCATAGTCTTAGATCAATAATTACACCCGAACCTTACGTTTAAATGCAACATTAACCCCCACCCTTAGCGTGTCAAACTAAGGTATAGTCTCGAATAATATTGGGTCGTAACATCGACTCATAGGGACAACACTCAGTCGTAATCCCATATCAGTGATGATGGCTTGTAAAACCCATATAGATCTATATATATGTACTGGTGGCTCAAAAAAGTTAACAGACGTGCACCGAGGGCCTTATACTACCACTAAGGTCATATAAGTAAAGTAACACTAAATATAAATGCATCACAATCCACAATGCATAAAACAAGATATAAATTTTAATTCAAGCTTTTCATGCCTAAAGTATAAAACAGTAAAAAGGGCAACGAATATCAGCAAATAATACGTCGGGTAGACAAATCAGCGCTCTACCGCCTAAGTGTCCTAGCATAAAAGACATCGAAAGTCTAAGTATCTCTATAAGTCTAGTAGGGTTTAGCCTTTAATGATTAACGTTATATTATATAGTATATTAAAAATGTTCCAACGAATAATATTTCGAGTCAAAGAGACGAGTAAAGATAACGATATTTTGTGGCAAAATGTCGAGTAAAAGATAACGATATTTTGTGTCAAAACGACAAGTAAAAGATAACAATAGTTTGTGTCAAAATGACGAGTAAAAGGTAACGATATTTCGAGTCAATAATGACTACTAGAAGATATCGATAATTTAAGTCAATAATGACGAATAGAAAGGAATGATATTTCGAGCCGAAAATGACTAACATAAATATCGATTGAAGATTGAATATTGGTACCAAAGTTTAGTCGAAGTTTACTAAAATCAACGTTATGGGGATAGTTGATTTTAGTCAAAGTCGAGGATTACGAAAAGGAGTCAAAGTCAACTAAAAAGTCAACATTCGACATTTGAAGAACTTAAATATTTTGAGTAAAAATAGTTTGAAAGCAATATTATAAAGTTTTAACGAAAGATATAATTTATTATTAAAATTTAAGATTACGATCGTATTTTTGAGAAAATGTATATTTATCGAAAATGTATACGTTTTAGCGAAAATCATAATAATAACTATTAGGTTTATGATTGCGATTACGTCTTCAGTCCAATACGTTTATTTGTCCATGTATACTACTTTACATATAATAATGTATATAAGTTTATGTTTGTTCAAAATATATAGGATTTAGGTGGTAAACCGGGCAAACACGTATTGAGGCTTTACTACGGCGCAATGAATCACCACTGTGGCGCAGTAAGCTTTGTTCCGCAACCAGTTGCGTCGCAGTCAACAAGTATTGCGGCGTAAGTGTGCCAAAAATACACTTTTGAACATTCTTTTATACTTTTTAATTATCGTTAACATTTTATATTAAGTCTTAATATTAATATGTCCAGAATGTTATTTATGTATAAGTATTTATATGAGTTTATTTATATATTATATATGTAAGTTTTGTACATAATAACAAATAATAATACTAATTCGAGTTTATATAACAATTATATGTATAATTTAGTCCAATTAGTCAATAATAGTCCAAGAGTCAAAAATAATAACTTTCGGTATAGATTTACGATTTGTACTCATTTAACTTACAATAACTCGTTTTTATAAGTTTAAGTTTATATTATACCATTTTTAGGTTATAAATTACCAATAACTTAATGTATGTAAATATTATGTATAATATGTTAAATCTTTATGTTTTCTACCATTTTTAACATGTTCATCTATTTTATATAATACTTAGACGAAATTAGGTGAATAATAAGAAAACGAAAGGAGATTTAGGGGATCAATTAGAGAGTACCAAAGACCTCCGCAAAATCAACCAAAAATCGTCGGAATAGTCTCGCAACTCTCCAGGAAATGAGCTCCAAAAGTGGTGGTGAAGAGAAACCAAGCTCCAAACACAAAATATACCACTTGTTAGAATAAGAACTCATAGAATAAAGAATTAAAATGAGATTTAGGGTGTGTTTTTGCTTACCAATCTTTAAGATGTAAAAGCTTTCATGATGGTGAACAAAACCGAAAATGAAAGGTGAAGATGGATGATGAATCCTTGCAAGAACATACAAGATTTATGTTAGAATTCTTTTTATAAACAAAGAAGAAAAAGAAGAGATAGAAACGATGAGATTTGAGTTGGAAAATACTTACTAAATGGAAGGAAACAAATGATAAGATGAAACTATAGTGTATGGTCTTCTTGTAACATAAAACTCTCTCTATGGTGTGTTTATTAACTCACAAAACTTCTGGAAATTGAAAGGAAATTAAATAAGAGTGTTTTGGTTGTAAATTGAGGGTAAAATGAAAGAAAATGTGATGAAAAAGATGTAAGTGTGAAATATGAAGAAGAGAGCTTTGAATATGTTGTTGGATCTTTAATTACCAAAAATCTTACTCACGTTTTATAATTTTATAAGAAAGACTTGATGGATTAAAAATAAATCGATCGAAAGTGATATTTTGAAGAATATTGAGCACAATATTTGATCAAGGAGTTTGCATCGAAGTATGCTTGAAGGGTCACGTACTATGTGCTTATATTTTTGAATTAAAACTTTTGCAATAGTTTTCTCTGACAATAGTATACTTATCACTCTAAATTTTTACTTAAGGTTATGATCCTTGATAATTGATCGATAGGCCGATCGATATCCCGGGTAAAAACTAATTATGGTCTCCCTAAATACGAATTTTCTTTTATAAAAATATAACATTTTCTCTGAAAAAATGTCCCCAATGTTGTTATATTATTTGACAAGAGCATCTCATTTTATTTGATATTTTTTACTTAAGTTAACTATATATATATATGTGGGGAACTAAAAATTTAGGTTCATCGAACCTTTCCGCCTGATACTGTCGTACATCATGCACTTGATTTGAACAGGCCATGTTGATCGAACAATAATACCATGTGTGTTCATGTCAAACTTTAATGTTTGGATCACTCTATGGAAGCGATTCGTAGAAAGTTTTTTTATGGTGAAAATGATGATAGCAAGAAGATTACATGGGTTAGTTGGTCTAAGGTGCTTGCTCCTAAGGAATATGGTGGGCTAGGTGTCTCTAGTTTTTATGCCTTAAATCGAGGCCTTCTCTTTAAATGGTTCTGGAGATTTTTGTCTAAGGACAAGTCTTTATGGTCTCGTGTAATTTCCTCCATTCATGGTTATCAGGTCTCAAACGGGGATGCTTTATATTCTTCGTTGTGGAAGGCCATTATTAAGGAAGTTCACGTTATCAAATCTCAAGGAGTAGACCTGATTTCTCACTGTCGGATTCGTGTAGGTAATGGCTTTTGCACTAAGTTCTGGACGGATACTTGGATAGGCGATAATCCCCTTTACATATGTTTTCCCCGTATATATGCTTTGGAAACCGCAAAAGATTGCTTTGTGGCTGAAAAAAATTAATGGTTCTCTATCTGATTCTTTCCGGCGTTCCGTTAGAGGTGGTGTTGAAGAGTTCCAGCTTAACCAGCTTAAGCTACTTATTGATACAGTTATCCTCTCTCCTTCCGAAGATAGATGGGTTTGGGACTTAAATAATGATGGTGTTTTTTGTGTTAAAGACGTTCGTAGGCTGCTAGATGACTTCTTTCTTCCCAAATCTGATATGGCTACTCGATGGGTTAAGTGTATTCCTGCCAAAGTTAATGTGTTTTCTTGGAGGGTTTGGCTTGATCGTCTTCCTACTCGGGTGAATCTTATTCGAAGGAATATTCGGGTTTTGTCTCTCCTCTGTCCGGTTTGTTTCGATGACCATGAAGATGTCTCACATGTGATATTTAAATGCTCCTTAGCCTCTGATATCTTTCGTCGTCTTTGCCGCTGGTGGGACTTGCCTTGGTTGCCGCTATCTTCTTATTTAGAATGGTTATCTTGGTTCAAGAACATCCGGTTGAATTCAAAGACTAAAGGCCTCCTGGAAGGCGTCTTTTACATTTCTTGGTGGAGTGTGTGGAATTATAGGAACCAGATCTTGTTTTCGGCCAAGACTCCTCGGAAAGAAGTTTTGTTTGATGACATCGTCAATCGTTCTTTTACTTGGTGTAGTTCGAGATGTAATAGCTCTTTTAGTTGGTGTAGTTGGCTTCAACATCCTAACTTGATTTCTTTGTAATTCTAGCTCCTTGCTAGTGTTTCTTAATAAAGTTGCCGTTAAAAAAAAAATGTTACTAAAATATGAATTACGGTCCTAAATATAAGCTTGTTTGATTATGTTTAAAGTTTATGCTGCCAAGTAGGGTAAAAGAACCTCGTTCAAACTAATATCTGAACATGATATAGGATGAACAATCATACAAACTTTAGTTATATCATTGTTACAATCAGAAAAGAGCATCTTCTTCATTTTTTTATTTTATTTTTATGAGCGACATCGATTCCCCACCATATTTGGAGTACAAATTTGTTTATTCTTTCATCTTTCTTCGCCTTTTTCAGAATACAAAACAAATCAATGAATCATTCTACTTGATTATTTGTCCCCATGATCTATTTTTACATTCAAAAGTCCCATGCATTTCTTGAAGATATTTTTTAAAAATATACCTTTTATGTCAAATTTAATGTATGCATTAAAGGAGTCCTGGTATCCTATGTATAATAATGATTCAAACTTCCTTACCTTAACTTGGGTTTTCAATATCTACAATCAACTTTTGGACAACAATAACCATCTAGAGTTTTTTGAATATAGAGTTTACTCGTACATTTTCCATCAACCATAATGGAATACATGGGCGTACATTGTTAGAGGAGTCAAAATCGGGTTTGACCATGAACCGAACCGGGTTTGAAAACCGAACCGGTTTTTGGTCAAACCTACCAAACCGGTTTCGGTTTGGATCGGTTCCTCGGCGAGTTATTTACAAACCTGGTGAAACCGGTTTCCCAACGGGTTGAAACCGGTTCGGGTTGAATAACCGGTTAAAAACCGGTTTCAAATATTTAATTAAAAAAAAAACATAACTTGCAAAAACAGGTCAAAATTCGACTTTTTTTAAAAAAAATTCGCACACATCATACATAAACGTTCTATTCTACTAAAAAAGCTTGAAACATATTTTCAAAGCTTAATATTCCGAGAATTATTAAAGAAAACGTGCGAAAAAGCTTGAAACATATTTTCGGGTTGTTGCGAGAACATCTACGATCGTTCTTTCGCTTGAGGAACCACAACCGGTTGAAGCGGTAGAGCTTTGAGTTGCCATTTGATTGTTGATGATTTTTTAAGAATTTTTCTAACGTTTTTCGAAGGTATTTTTTGCTTTTTTAGAGCTTTGAGAGAGTTTTGAGAGAGTTAGAAATGTATGTTTAATCCCAAACTCTACCACATATTTATAGTAAATTTGGAATTGCAAAATGGTTCCAAAAAAACGGTCAAAAATGCAAAAAAACGGCCATTTTAACGGCTATATTCGATCAGCCAACGGATACATTTCAAAACCGATTCCCTAAAAACTAGTCACAACCCGATTTTCAATCTCGATTCTAGAACCGGTTCCAAACCGCCGGTTTTGGTCAAACCCGGTTTGGACCGGTTTCGGTTTTTGGTTTTTTTTCGGTTTCGGTTTTTTTCGACACGACTATACATTGTGTTTTCCATTGTCGATGGTTGATAAACTCTTTCATAAACGATCAAATGATTCACTTGACATTCATTCTTTGTATAATCACTAGACATTTATAACAACATCTTTATGGAAAAGGAAACGATAAAATTTATACCACCGAAGAAATTTATTTACTAAAAATTTAAACAATTTATTATTACCGTGACATCACACGAGTATTTTACTAGTGACAAAAAAAGGAAATACCTAATTTCGAAATTCTCTTATAAGCACCTCAAAACCCACTAATCGATGGATTTTAAAAAGACTTTGTTTGAGGATTTAAATTATTTTTAAAATCTGTAACCATAGACTAAACATGTATCATTACTTCTATATTAAAAAGTAGGTGTGCAAACGGACCTAGTCGAACTTAAGTTTCGTCATGTTTGAGCTACACAGTTCAAGGTTCGCTCGTTGAACTTCTGTAAAGCTCGAGTTCGGCTCTTAAGAAAGTTTACAAACTCGACCAGTCTCGTCTCAGATTTGGACTCATGCTCGTTTAAATTTTTTAGTTAATTAATACTTATATATAGAGGCTCGTTTTTCCTCGGAAACTAGTGTGTAACTATTATGAATCTTAAAATCGAGCTCGTTTATGATACGAGTTTTAGGTTAGTTTCAAACTCGGTTCGAGTTTGCTTAGAGCTCCCTCAATGGGCGCGTTATGGCGGGGTTCCCCCCCCCCATAACGTCGTTATGGATAAGGGGGTGGTGTCTTGAGCGGCGTCTCCCCTGCAACGCTGTGTTTTGTGTTTTTTCTTTTTCTTTTTTCGACCGTTGAGAGAATAAAAAAAAAAAAAAAATTAAAAATAGCCAACAACTAGAATTTTAAAAGTGTTTTTTTTTTTTTCTAACCGTTGAGAGAGTTGGGTTTTTTTTTTTTTTTTTTTTTTTTTTTTTTTTCCTAACCAACTCTATAAATACCCAAACCCAAACACAAAATTTTTACACCAAATCATATTCTTTCTCTCTACAAAATCAAATCATATTCATTCTATCTACAAAACTATAAGAAAAAGTGTCTCAACACAACGATTTTTCGTCATCCAATCCCAACTTGCCTTCCTCCCCGGTTTTCGCAAATTTCCAAACACAACCCGGTGGCTTTACTTCACTACTCGCCGGAAACACCAACACACAATCTCAACCCCATCAACAAGCTATGAGCGAATGGCAACAATTCCAGTTTTGGCAATGGCAACAACAACGATAATCACAAACTCAATCATTCCATCAACCACAAACTCAATCATTCCAACAACCTCAAACTCAATCATTCCAAAAACCCCAAACACAACCATTCCAACTGTGACAACCGTCAAAACTCAGTTCGAGAACGCTAACTTTTAACCCCGATACGCTATACTTGCTACTTGCTATAACTAACCTTATGTGTTACGTGGTTACGTAGACACGACTCTTTAAGCTAAGCTCGATATAACTCACACAAAACTTTTTAACGTAGGTTTACGTTACTTAAACTTTAAACGTGTGTGTCTCGGAAACGGAATCGAAATCGGAATCAAACCAAGAATTGAACTCTATATACCAAGAAAACAACTAAGGAACTTTCCTAAGTTCATAACGTATCATAATCAAGAACTTTCAATTAACGAAAAGGTCCAACGAAGCAAAACGCAAAAACGAAAAATCACAGACCAAGCAGTGCGACGCACTGCCCTGGCAGATTCAAAATTTTTAAGTTTTATATTCTTGTCTCGATTTTATAAAGACTCAACCCAATCAAAAACGATTCTTGACACTTATTACTGCATTTTGGCAGTCTCTTAGAGCATTATTACCACCTCCCTTCTTATTTTTTTTCATTTTTATTTTATAAAAACACCAAACACAAACACACATACATACACTCACAATCACTTACTCTTTCTCTCATCTCTCTACTCCTCTATCAAGAACACATCAAAACAGAAACTTACAGCCATTAAATCCACTAAAATCATCCATAAAAATCATTCAAACATGAAATGGAAGCAAGAAGAAGCAAAGGATCTCGTTTGGGAAACGTTTTCTACACTTTTGGAGCTCTAAATCCGCCTAGACCATCATCTAACCACTTTCTTTTGGTAGAAACTCTTCCTTTTTACTTATATTACTATTGTAACTCATTGCATGTATGATATAAGCTATAAAAACAAGTTCTGATGAAGTTTTATAACCATTTTTATACAAAAACGGGTTTTAATTAATGATGCTTAGATCTTCAAATTTATGGATAAAAGTTACATATAAACTGAGAAAATGATGATTAATAAGGTTTATAACAATTGCATGTCGAAATCTACCATCAAGATAACCGATTTAACCACCAAAAACGATTTTGGAGAAGTCCAGGCAGCAGGTGCTGCGCACCATGAGACCAGTGCTGCGCACCGAGCTGCTGGCAGCTCCAAAAATCGTCGTTAACTTGATAAAAATCGCCACTTTGAACTTATTATCTCGAATCTGAATATAAGCTACTGTAATAAACAAATACTTGTGTTTGGGATGACTTATTTGACATATTATATTTAGATTGAACTTGGTGAATTAGCTTAATAAGTGTTATAAAGATTGTAAGCGGGAAAGTGTTAAAATTTGGATTTAGAAACTATAGCGCGGAAGCGCTGCCCAATTTTAGTAAAACTAATTACAAACACTTATAACATAAGCATTTCGTTGACTAACGATTGTGTGAACTAATAAATGATGTTACTTACGCCAAAACTTGGTATAAAATAGGATTCCGGTGATTCCGAGCACTTTTCGAGCTTTTCCCAGCACGCTACGATCTTCGCAAACAGTGAGTTACAAACCCCTACTCTTTTAAACGCTTTTAATACTTTTGGGGTGAAATGAGAGTCTTAGGCTTGAACTTTATGTTAAGCTGAAACATACTTGAATGCTAAACGAAAACACTTATACTTTTACGAAACGATTTGATAGTTGAATACTATTACGAAAACGATTTTATAGTTGAATACTTTTACGAAACGACTTGATAGTTGAATACTATTACGAAACGATTTGATACTTGAAAACTATGAAGATACGCTTTATTTCTGAATACTATTACAAACTATATTTTGCCAGCATTGTTGATGGTTTTGCCAACAATGCTGAGGATACAAACTCTAAATTGCCAATGACTAAACGTCGATCGTCATGTTGCGGACTTTGTACAACATGGACGTGAGACACCATACAAATCCCATGCACTCCTACAAAACAGTTGCTATTAATCTCTGGGAGAGGACCGATAGAATTTATGGATAGCGCTATTAGGGTAGATTGACCCTCACCACAACGATAACAACAGATGGTGCATAGTTCTAGTGGGTAGGCTTAAGGTTTAGCAACGAACGATCATTGGGCAATACATAGGATTGTCACATAGTCGCGCTATGTGGTCAATGCCTACGAACACGAACACGAATGCTTATCGTCTTACACATGTGGATGGTTCCACCGCTGAGGTAATGACAAAACAAAACATGAATACTAAACTTTACGCATGGTTTTGCGACAACTATTTGAACACTATACTTTACGCATGGTTATGCGACAACTATTTGAACACTATATTTTACGCATGGTTATGCGACTACTATTTGAACACTATACTTTACGCATGGTTATGCGACAACTATTTTAATGCTATACTTTACGCCATTGTTATGTGCGTCGAAACTTAAATGCTTTACTTAAACTTGTAGCTCACTAACTACGTCTCCCGTAGTTAACACTTGACTCGTATTTTCAGGAAATGAGTAAGCTTTGGAGACAATACTTATGCTATGGGCTTATGACTTCAAGAATGGGAAAGGGTTCGGGTGGCTTGGCTATGAACACTTATCTTGTATTTTGGATATGTAAACGATGTTTTAAACACTTGTAAACCTTTGAAGTTATGTTTCTTTTAATATAACTTGGTGTGAAATTATAAACTTGTGTATCGAATGCTATTGCTCTTCACATTCCGTGTTTCCGCTTTAGCGGGGTGTGACAGACTTGGTATCAGAGCGCAAGGTTATAGTGAATACCGATTTTTCAAAAATCAAACTATAACCAATTTCTAAACGAAAGATTTTATTTAACCAAAACGTGAAGGCATTGTTTAACTTGAATTATTCGTAGCCTGATCACCTATGAATAATTTGGACTAAATCATGCCAGAACGGGATTGGTAAACATTAAACGAACCTTCCCGGGGAATTCTTGAAGTCGGACCCACACAGACCTAGATGCTATACTTAAGATACTCTATGTGCTCAGCTCATTACTAACACTAACCTGAGCCGTTCGATTAACTCGTTTCCAGTCTAGGCTTCGCCGAGAAGGAAAGAGTTAGCTACGTTCGACACGAAACGCTTTATGCTTTAGACCAGTACTAAGATAACATTAAGACTTAGTGGGAATTTGATTCCATTCACCTTTCTATGATGCGAAGAAGGGAACGATTATAACCGTGTCAGACAACGAGGTGGATACCCGACGCATACTCTTGAGAACTCACATCTTCCTACGAACTTGATATGCGATAGTGATACGTTATCAAGGTATAGGAGCGTTGAGCGGACATTTTCGTAAACGATCACATTACCGTGTAACGACTCGGATCTGGACTGGTTTATATTGTCCCATGCCGACTATTTCTCCCGTTCTTTAGGCGGAGACAACACATTCTCGACTATCGACACCATATACACTTTATCCACTAATATTTACGCGATGCCTTGTATGGAAACTGTAAAGTATTCCCACATAAGACACATGAGTGCAGTTACAACTCGACATACTAAGTGATGCACCCAAGATATCCGATAACTAAGAATTGACACTGGAAGACATGATGGGTTAACGCGACAAGTTTACGGATCTCCAGAAATGATCCAGAAGCCGATGTATCATGACACTCGAGTTCGCAAACTCTCACTCGACATACTTCGTACCAGATAAACGATACATAGGGCAGTCCAGACAACTCGATGCTAGTTGTGGAATTGCTACACGTAAGAGTTTTGAAAATCACTGCTATCATTCGTTCGCTTTAGTATACACAATGTTATAAACTTCGGTCGCGCACTTATTCTTATTCTTAATTACATGATATGCCCCTAGCATAAACATGTATATCTCATACCTTACTTTCATTTATTGACATTATTATTATGCAAAATAATGTACAATAATTGATTGTACTCGATTAAGGGGCTAGCATTTATGAAATCGCAAGGATATCGCAAACTTATCTAGGGAATCGTTGGTCAGTATGGATTCCTAGACTTGAATACGAATCTAAGTTAACTTCAAACCAAGGTAGGTTTTGAAAGTATATCCTAAAACGAAGGATCATCACGAAGATGTGATCACATTCTTATGTTACCGTAAACCACGAAATAGTTATTTGCCAAACATGTTGAAGTCATGTCTCTACAAGGAAATCATCTACACATCTGCTCTACAATAAGACCTTAGTCATACAAGGCGACATGGGGAGGACAAGGCGAAGCCTTATATCCGAAAACACTGACGATCGAGGTTAGGGCTCGTTGCATTTTAACCAAGAAGGTGCCCAAGTAAACCGATTAGCAGTAAGGGAGTACCGGAAGTATTTCCTGGTGACTTGCCCGAACTATTACTAGTTCATTAAGTAAACTTAAACATTAACTCAATACTCAGCACAACCCTTGCGGCCCGAACATCTTACAAGTTAGAACCTTCGTGATACAAACTGAGGAAGCGAGATACGACCCCCCCCGAGTAGTTGCAGCTCTGACACAGTGATAGAAACGGATTGGTTGACCATTCAAGATGCGAAAATCTTTTGCTTAGATAAGACGATACGGATGCCATTAGAAGATGGGAAGTAATTAATAGTGCAAGGAGATAGGCCGGGGCAAACTTCGAAACTTATACCGGTGATGAAATCGCGCAAATACTTGAATAAGGACTGCTTTACATTGTTAGTAAACGTAAAAGACAAACAAACACAAGCAGCAGACCTTAAAGACATGCCGATAGTTAGAGACTATCCGAAGGCATTTCCCGAAGAACTACTAGAACTACCACCACCGAGGCAAGTAGAGTTAGAAACGAAGAAATTATTGGAGCAGCACCAGTGGCAAGGACGCTGTATTAACTAGCTCCGACTGAAATGCAGGAATTATCCAACCAAGTTTAGGAATTATTGGATAAAAGATTTATCTGACCAAGCGTATCACCACGGGGAACGCCGATCCTATTCGTTGAGAAGAAATATGGATAGTTCCGCATGTGTATTGATTACCGAGAATTGAAAAAACTAACCTTCAAGAACCGATATCCTCTTCCACGAATCGATGACCTTTCCGATCACCTACAAGGCGCGACATACTTTTCAAAGATCGACTTAAGGTCTGGATATCAACAAGTCCTTGTATTCGTCGACGACATCTTAATCTACTCACGTACCAAAGAAGATCACGCGGAGCACTTAAAACTGTTATTGGAATTACTCAAGGAACAACAACTTTACGCAAAGCTTTCAAAGTGTGAATTCTGGCTGCGTGAAGTCAAATTTCTCGGACACGTAGATAATGGATCCGGAATTCACATTGATCCATCAAAAATCGAAACTATACGGAATTGGGAAACTCTCAAAAGTCCGACAGAAATCTGCGAATTTTTAGGATTAACTGGTTATTACCGACGACTCATTCAAGACTTCTCTAAAGATAGCTAAACCCCTAACAAAGTTAACTCAAAAGAACGAGAAGTTCAACTGGGGAGATGCACAAGAACAAGCCTTCAATATCCTAAAAACGAAACTGTGCAATGCTCCGATTCTAACTCTTCCTGAGGGAAACAAAGACTTCGTAGTATATTGTGACGCATCCAACATAGGATTAGGTTGTGTATTGATGCAACGAAATAAGGTCATAGCATACGCATCGCGACAACTCAAGAAACACGAATTCAATTACGCTACTCACGACCTAGAATTAAGAGCGATAATTTTAGCCCTAAAAATCTGGGGACATTATCTCTACGGAAACAAATGCACGGTATTCACGGACCATATGAGTCTGCAACATACTAGATCCGAAGCTACTCAACATGAGGCAAAGGAGATGGTTGGAACTCCTTAGCGACTACGACTGTGATATTAAGTATCACCCCGGAAAAGCGAACACTATAGCAGATGCCTTGAGTAGGAAAGAAAGGCAGCAATCGACTCGAGCACGTGCATTAGGAATCTACATTAAACCCGATTTGAGGACGCGTATAGCAAGTGCTCAGCACGAGGCTTTGAAAGCAGATCACACAAAGGTCGAAACTTTGCGCAAACACGATAAGAATTTTGCAAGGAAGGACGACGATGTCTATTACTTTAAGGATCGAGCCTGGATTCCTACGACTAACGAATTAAGGAAGGCCATTATGGATGAAGCACACCGAACATGATATTCCATTCATCCAGGGAAAAACAAGATGTATAAGGACCTCAAGGAACATTATTGGTGGCCTGGAATGAAAAGAGACGTTGCTTTATACGTAGAGAAATGCCTCACTTGTGCGAAAGTGAAGGCTGAATACCCAAAACCCATCCAGATTACTTCAGCAACCTGAAATTCCCGAGGGGAAATGGGAACAAATCACAATGGACTTCGTCACAAAGTCACCTCGAACATCAAAGGGTAAAGACATGATCTAGGTTGTAGTAGATCGACTAACGAAGTCAGCATACTTTATCCCCCTCAAGGAAAGTTTTAACGTGTAAAAACTTGTCAATGTATACACCAACGAAGTATTGACTCACCACGGAATTCCCACGTCAATTGTCTCGGACAGAGACGTTTCACTTCCAGATTTTGGAAGGCATCCCAAGAATCTTTTGGCACACGATTATATTTAAACACGGCTTACTATCCACGGACTGATGGTCAAAGCGAACTTACAATACAAATCTTAGATGATATGCTAAAAGCATGTGTTATTGACTTCGAAGGAAGTCAGGATAATCATATACCACTAACAGGATTCTCCTATAGCAATAGTATCGCGCTAGTATCAAGTGTGCGCCTTTTGAAGCTCTATACGGAAGGAAATACCGATCTCCACTATGTTGGTTGGAACCAAGAGATCGACAACTAATTAGCATGGATATAGTACAAGAAACGATTGATAGATCACAACGATAAAGGAACGACTAAGAATATTAGAAGTCGTCAAACGATTTGCACTGATGTGCGTAGAAAAGACTTAGAATTTCAAGTCGGCGACAAAGTACTTCTTAAGGTGTCACCTTGGAAATGTGAAATACGCCGCGGAAAACACTAGAAAACTTAGCCACAGATACGTAGGACCATTTGAAGTACTCGAAAGAGTAGGTCCAATTGCGTGTCGTTGGGGAACCACCACAAGAGCACGATAACACGCATAACGCTTTTCATGTGTCGATACTGAAAAAGTACTCATCGAACGAAACACTTATCTCACCTTTAGAAGAAGTACAACTAGACGAAAAACTTCAACTCGACGAAGAACCAATTGAAATCATAGGTCGCGAAACTAAGAAACTAAGGCACAGTCAAATCCCTATAGTAAGGGTACGTTGGAACGCAAAACGAGGCCCCGAATATACCTGGGAATGATAGGATCGAATGATGCTTAAGTATCCTCATCTCTTCACTTCTCCCACAGCGATTACTACAAGTTGAAATTTCGGGACGAAATTCTTTCAACGTGGGGAGAATGTGACAACCGTCAAAACTCAGTTCGAGAACGCTAACTTTTAACCCCGATACGCTATACTTGCTACTTGCTATAACTAACCTTATGTGTTACGTGGTTACGTAGACACGACTCTTTAAGCTAAGCTCGATATAACTCACACAAAACTTTTTAACGTAAGTTTACGTTACTTAAACTTTAAACGTGTGTGTCTCGGAAACGGAATCGAAATCGGAATCAAACCAAGAATTGAACTCTATATACCAAGAAAACAACTAAGGAACTTTCCTAAGTTCATAACGTATCATAATCAAGAACTTTCAATTAACGAAAAGGTCCAACGAAGCAAAACGCAAAAACGAAAAATCAGAAAAACACTGAAATTGGGTCAGTGCGCCGCACAGACCAAGCAGTGCGACGCACTGCCCTGGCAGATTCAAAATTTTTAAGTTTTATATTCTTGTCTCGATTTTATAAAGACTCAACCCAATCAAAAACGATTCTTGACACTTATTACTGCATTTTGGCAGTCTCTTAGAGCATTATTACCACCTCCCTTCTTATTTTTTTCATTTTTATTTTATAAAAACACCAAACACAAACACACATACATACACTCACAATCACTTACTCTTTCTCTCATCTCTCTACTCCTCTATCAAGAACACATCAAAACAGAAACTTACAGCCATTAAATCCACTAAAATCATCCATAAAAATCATTCAAACATCAAATGGAAGCAAGAAGAAGCAAAGGATCTCGTTTGGGAAACGTTTTCTACACTTTTGGAGCTCTAAATCCGCCTAGACCATCATCTAACCACTTTCTTTTGGTAGAAACTCTTCCTTTTTACTTATATTACTATTGTAACTCATTGCATGTATGATATAAGCTATAAAAACAAGTTTTGATGAAGTTTTATAACCATTTTTATACAAAAACGGGTTTTAATTAATGATGCTTAGATCTTCAAATTTATGGATAAAAGTTACATATAAACTGAGAAAATGATGATTAATAAGGTTTATAACAATTGCATGTCGAAATCTACCATCAAGATAACCGATTTAACCACCAAAAACGATTTTGGAGAAGTCCAGGCAGCAGGTGCTGCGCACCATGAGACCAGTGCTGCGCACCGAGCTGCTGGCAGCTCCAAAAATCGTCGTTAACTTGATAAAAATCGCCACTTTGAACTTATTATCTCGAATCTGAATATAAGCTACTGTAATAAACAAATACTTGTGTTTGGGATGACTTATTTGACATATTATATTTAGATTGAACTTGGTGAATTAGCTTAATAAGTGTTATAAAGATTGTAAGCGGGAAAGTGTTAAAATTTGGATTTAGAAACTATAGCGCGGAAGCGCTGCCCAATTTTAGTAAAACTAATTACAAACACTTATAACATAAGCATTTCGTTGACTAACGATTGTGTGAACTAATAAATGATGTTACTTACGCCAAAACTTGGTATAAAATAGGATTCCGGTGATTCCGAGCACTTTTCGAGCTTTTCCCAGCACGCTACGATCTTCGCAAACAGTGAGTTACAAACCCCTACTCTTTTAAACGCTTTTAATACTTTTGGGGTGAAATGCGAGTCTTAGGCTTGAACTTTATGTTAAGCTGAAACATACTTGAATGCTAAACGAAAACACTTATACTTTTACGAAACGATTTGATAGTTGAATACTATTACGAAAACGATTTTATAGTTGAATACTTTTACGAAACGACTTGATAGTTGAATACTATTACGAAACGATTTGATACTTGAAAACTATGAAGATACGCTTTATTTCTGAATACTATTACAAACTATATTTTGCCAGCATTGTTGATGGTTTTGCCAACAATGCTGAGGATACAAACTCTAAATTGCCAATGACTAAACGTCGATCGTCATGTTGCGGACTTTGTACAACATGGACGTGAGACACCATACAAATCCCATGCACTCCTACAAAACAGTTGCTATTAATCTCTGGGAGAGGACCGATAGAATTTATGGATAGCGCTATTAGGGTAGATTGACCCTCACCACAACGATAACAACAGATGGTGCATAGTTCTAGTGGGTAGGCTTAAGGTTTAGCAACGAACGATCATTGGGCAATACATAGGATTGTCACATAGTCGCGCTATGTGGTCAATGCCTACGAACACGAACACGAATGCTTATCGTCTTACACATGTGGATGGTTCCACCGCTGAGGTAATGACAAAACAAAACATGAATACTAAACTTTACGCATGGTTTTGCGACAACTATTTGAACACTATACTTTACGCATGGTTATGCGACAACTATTTGAACACTATATTTTACGCATGGTTATGCGACTACTATTTGAACACTATACTTTACGCATGGTTATGCGACAACTATTTTAATGCTATACTTTACGCCATTGTTATGTGCGTCGAAACTTAAATGCTTTACTTAAACTTGTAGCTCACTAACTACGTCTCCCGTAGTTAACACTTGACTCGTATTTTCAGGAAATGAGTAAGCTTTGGAGACAATACTTATGCTATGGGCTTATGACTTCAAGAATAGGAAAGGGTTCGGGTGGCTTGGCTATGAACACTTATCTTGTATTTTGGATATGTAAACGATGTTTTAAACACTTGTAAACCTTTGAAGTTATGTTTCTTTTAATATAACTTGGTGTGGAATTATAAACTTGTGCATCGAATGCTATTGCTCTTCACATTTCGTGTTTCCGCTTTAGCGGGGTGTGTCACCAACCATCTCAATCGTTTCAACCACAACAAGCGGAACCTAGTGGTTCTCGTAAGAGAAAAGACAAGGGTAAGAAAAAAGCTACTGTTGTGGAAGACGTCACCCCATCGTCTAAGGTTCAGTGGTCACAAGCCCAAGAACGACGTTTGGCGGTGAATTGGATTCATATGTCGGAGTGTAGGAGAAAGGGAAACTCACAAAGCGGTCCAGCTTTTTGGTATCGTGTTATGGCTATTTTCAACGAAGGTTTGGTGGAATCTTTCACAAAAAATGCACTAAGTTCAAAATGGATGGCTATGAGCGCAAATTTGCGGTCTTTCATAGCATCTCATGACAGTGCCGAACGAGATTGATCGAGCGACGAGGATGACAAAGCCATCTACACAACGACGTTAACCATGTACGAAGCCGAGATCGGACGCCCATTTCGTCATCATGTTGCGTGGGAGGTTTTGCATAATTCGCCAAAGTTTCTTAATCCTAAAGCCATTAACGAACCGATCGACCTCGACGACGATGCAGAACCGGACCTCTATGGCCATGATGAAATTCCACGACCTTTAGGAAAGCCACGAGCATCTAATAGCGCACGTTCCTCCTCCTCCTCTGATGTTACTTCAAAGCGGGACGAGTTTAACGAAGACGTTGTCAAAGAACTTCGCGAGCTTATGATCGCTAAAACAATGGAGATCAAATACATACTCCGTTTTCGAAAAATGAAATTTCTTCGTATGCCAACACATGATATGACGCAAGAGGATCGGGCCGAAGTCGAAAGGCAGAAAGCCGAAATACGCGCCGAGCCGCCGAACGAGACGATTAGTTTTTTATGTATTGTTTTTAATATCGTTTAAGTATTTATGTATCGTTTTTTAAGTATTGTTTTTTTTATTATCGTTTAAGTATTTATGTATTTTTTTTTATAGTTTTTTATTAATCTAACTTTATTTTTATTATTAATGAATTCTTAATATTAATAATGTATTAAAAATAATATGAGTAAAAGGAAAAAAATGAAAAATATTAAAACCGGTAGGTCACAGATTTTGGTATTATGACTGGGGAGGTTTTCTAATGCTATGTTATGTATGGTGTTATGGTGACGTGGCCATAACACCATCCAAAACCGTGTTATGGATGAGAGTACTCTTACGATCAGTTCAAATCGAACTTTTATGGAGACGAGTTCGAGACTAGCAAACCTCTAATCCAAACAAACATCCAATTCCCAAGCCTCCAATACAAACAAACCCTAAATATAGTAAACATTGGTCTAGGTGCTCTAAAAAACAATTTTGTTCATAAATATAGACCCAAAAGACCTATATGAATGTTTGAAAATAAAGCTTCATTTGAGGATGACAACATGTTTGACCAAAGTCAAACTACTATTTTAGTAAATTCCTACTCTAGATCCAACTATCATCAAACCAAAGCAAGAATCTATTACTCACATATACTTCATGCATACACAACTTGTACACTTACTGAATTTAGTTAACTAAAGTCTATAAAAGTAATAAAAGTAGACATGACCAAAGCCTGCTGAGTATGTTCTCCAGGCAAACAAACAGGCGGCCTCATTTTTAGCCATTGTGAAGGAACTTGTCATCAAACTGCAACCTATATATGAACCCTAATGGCTCTACAATTGTTTAGACCACACCAAAAGATACTAGCCTACAAAAACCCAATGCTGCTCCCTGAATTAACCAATAGGACTCCTTTGTCCTTTTGCCTGCTCAAATCTAATCTATTCTACCATATCTATTGATCTTTCTAACTTTTTATTCCAATCACCATAAACCACATAATATTATTTGTAGGTCCAAAGTAAATATATATGTTTTGAGTATTGTTAACCACAATCCGTAAGACCAACGTTAAAAGGGTAGTCTGTAGTAGACAACTAGACATACAAGAAAATTATTGGTGTCTAAATATTTGAACAACAATAGCCTATATAGCTCTTGTTATCAAAACTCATAATGTTATAGATCAATGTTAGACTTAGGGGGTGTTTGTGTAAGCTTATTTAATGGGCTTAAGCTAATGTAAGATAAGTAGATTATGACTTATGAAATAAAAGCTTATAAATATTTGATAAGTGTTTGGCTTAACTTATTAGGTTATCATAGAAAAAAAGGAGGAAAATATTACATAAACTCATAAGCCACAAAAATTGGGCTTATGAAAACACCCTTACATAAGCTAATAAGCTTACACAAACACTAAAAATGAGCTTATATACCTTTCATAAGCTAATAAGCCCCTTACATAAGCTCAAACAAACATCCCCTTACTAAAACCCTATACAAATATTGTTTTCAAAGTGACATGAAATACTAATTTGTTAATCAAAACATGTCACTAATTATCTTATAAACTAAAACAATGTAGACGATGAAAATCGAACCTGATATACCATGAATTGCATAATACATGTGGGTAATAACTTATATGAGTTATATACTAGATGAGACATGATATCTATCTATCCATGACATAAAGTAAAAGAGAAAAGAAAAGAGGGAAGGGTAAAGAAGTAAAAGCAAAAGATGAAGTCTTTCTCAAACACAGATCCCAATGTAATGCTGGAAGGATTCCCAACATTGTTTGCTGTAAACTCATTCTTTTTGTTTAAGTTTGAAAGAAACTTGCTTTGTTCCCCTTTACCAATCTTTTCATGGATAAAGACTAGTAATGTAAATGTATATTCATTTTCATTTAGATTTCATATCTTCTATATCTATTTACATACATACATTTATTATTTATCTATCTATCTATCTATATCTATGTAAGTATATCTATATACATAGATTCTGTTTTCTATTCAGTCTGCAATTACAAAACAACAAAAATATATAGACTCTTGACTTCTTCCTTTTCCCTCCCAACACCACATAAACATATAAACATACCCCTCCATTGTTATTAGTTTCAACAACAATGGTGAAAAACATACTCTCCCACAAATATTGAAAAAACCTAGGACTTAGATTTGTGTTACAATGTCTAGCAACAACAACAACAACAAAACAAATGACAACAACTGGTTAGGTTTCTCACTTTCACCTCATTTACCAGAATCTAGTCCTTCAAATCCAACAACTTTTTTCAACTATCAAAACATTTACTATGGTGGTGTTGTTGATGGTGGAATCTACTCAGCTTTTCCTATTATGCCCCTCAAATCTGATGGTTCACTTTGCTTAATGGATTCCATAACAAAATCACAAGGTAAATTTATATATATATATATATATATATATATATATATTTGCTTAAAATGATAGTAATGGTGTGTTTCTTTTTTTAGGGTTAGTTACATCAACAACACCAAAGCTTGAAAACTTTTTTGGTGGTGTAACAATGGGGACCTCTGATTTAGATTCTAGTACAATGTACTACAATCAAACGTACAACAACATTCAACCTCAACAACAACAACAACAACATTACCAAGATTTCTCAAACATGTACTCAACAATCCAACAAGATCATGACCCCAAGATTTCTTCAGATTCTACTAATAACCTTTACTTGCCAACCATTGGTGAAGCTTGGATTTCAAACAACTACCATTCTAATGATTTACAGTCACTTAACTTGTCAATGAGTCCAGCTTGTTCTCAAACAAGTTCATGTGTCACTATTTCCCAACAACAACAACAACATATGACACCTGTCACTGAAACAAGTTTAGTTATGGATACTAAGAAAAGAGGGTGTGACAAAGTTGTTCAACAAAAAAAGATTGTTCATAGGAAATCTTTGGATACTTTTGGTCAAAGAACCTCTCAGTATAGAGGTGTCACCAGGTATGTTTTCTTGTAATACCTTATGCATCTTTTGTTGTACTTGTTAGATATAGGACTATATGTATCTATATCTATCTATCTATCTCTGAAAAATGTATTTATTGAGAGTATTTATTTATATCAGGCATAGATGGACAGGTAGATATGAAGCTCATTTATGGGACAACAGTTGCAAAAAAGAAGGCCAAACTAGGAAAGGAAGACAAGGTTATTATTCAACTATACAAGTGTTTGACTTTTGTCATTTTGTTTATTTTTGATTATATCATAAGTTTTTATTTTCTTACTAATTTTTATGTTTTTTGTTACATGTGCTATATAAAAACTTGTCATCAGTTTATCTGGGTAAGGGTTTTTTTTTGTTTTAATTTAATTTTCAAAGTTTTGGAGTTTAATGTAAATCAAGATTGACTAATGAGTAGTTGATGTTGACTTTTAGGTGGTTATGATATGGAAGAGAAAGCTGCTAGAGCTTATGATCAAGCTGCACTCAAGTATTGGGGACCTTCAACTCATATTAATTTTCCGGTACCCTTTCGTTATAATATTATGTAGATCATGTTTCATTATCGAAATCATGTTAATGTTGACATCCGAAATGTGGACTTAGGTTGAAAATTACGAACAAGAACTCGAAGAAATGAGGAATATGTCTAGACAAGAATATGTTGCTCACTTGAGAAGGTATATTTCTTTTGTTGCAAATTTCTCATTTTAGTACCATATAATTAATAACATGTTAACTTTTAAATAACTTTTTTTTTAAATATTGTTTAGGAGAAGCAGTGGTTTTTCTAGGGGAGCTTCTATTTATAGAGGAGTAACAAGGTAAAATAAATGGTTTGTTTATATTTATTAAAGTAAAAAATTATTTAGTACATATTTTTCATAATGAATATATATTTTGGGTTTTCAGACATCATCAGCATGGCAGATGGCAAGCACGGATTGGCCGTGTTGCCGGGAACAAGGATCTTTACCTAGGAACATTTAGTAAGTTGTCATAGTTTCGTAAAGAGTATTTAAGACAGTTTGATTGTTTGTTGAACTTTAGTGTAATATTTCAGGCACCCAAGAGGATGCTGCTGAGGCTTATGATGTGGCTGCAATTAAATTCCGTGGAGCAAATGCCGTTACAAACTTTGATGTATCAAGGTACAATGTGGAAAAGATTATCGAAAGCAATAGCCTTTTGGCCGGTGAACTAGCAAGGCGAACCAAAGATGTAGACCCCACGAGCCAGGTCTTACTTGACCAACTTCAAAATGGTGAACCAAAAACCATCTCAAATGAAGCTGAACCCGTGGGCGATGGTCTTGAAGAAAGCTCGAAAAGGAACAACAACCTTCCAATGGTTCTCGGAATACAGCAACCAATTTCGAATGCATGGATCCCAACAGCAACGGAAACAACGACACAAATGAGGTCTCATATGCCCATCTTCGCCGCATGGACTGATGCATAGTTGGTAAGAAAGTCAAGAAAGAATCTATGGGTCCTAAGGGGTGTGACCCAAACTTTAACCAGCTGAGAACAGCTATGAACCACACTGTGGTTGGTTTTTGTTAATTTCTTGCTTACTTTTGCAGTTTATTTTGTTTAGCTTTTGCTTTTTGAAATAGGAGGGGTAGTTTGGGTATTATGTAGGACTTGTAGGGTGGTTCTAACTTAAAGTATTCAAACTCATGAAAAACTATTTTAGTTGTAATGGAAAAAAGCAAGAAAATCTTGGAAGGAAATGATGAAAGTAGGTTTGATGACAGAAACATTCTTTGACTATGTTTCATGATTAAATGTCGAGAATAGTAACTTAAGATTTATGAAATAATTTGCTTAAAAATATCTCCCAAGGGGGCTAAGCCGTGAACATTTGAGATTCTCTAAATGAGACTCGTGTTCGAATTCTATCTTCTTCAAATCCTTAGAAACTGCCGTAACTAGTATCCATATGAACCTGTTTAATCTATAAAGTTTAGCTGATCAAATAATCAAGTACCGAAATGATATAAAGTGTATGCATCATATGATCATGTAGCTTAATTGTTTGATCATCTCATACACAAACTCTGAGCCTATCTTCTGTTTATAAAATTGATAAAACTAACTTGGGTATTTTCATCGTAAAAGTGTAACGAAATCAAAAGGTAAAAAGAGTAACGAAAAATTTGAGTTGAAAAACAGGACGCTAGAAGGAGGGCTTGAACCTCCGACCTTGTGGTTAACAGCCACACGCTCTAACCAACTGAGCTATTCCAGCTTGTTTTTAAGCACAAGATTTTATATTTATGAATTTAAACACATAAGAGTAAACATAAATTAAGTATTTAACAAAGATATGATTTGACAGGATAAAATTCTTATTCTTTTATACATCATTACCTATGATGATAATTATAAGACCATGAAAATCTGTTGAGTTTAGAATGCGTCGTTGTAATTAGTCGGTATGTACCAAAGCTAGCATAATGTTTAATAATTGTGCTATGAACTTCTATGCGGTTTTCCGGATCTAAAATGGCACACTTTCGATTTAAAAATAGACTAAAAAGTATTAAATGACTCTAACAAACATATTAATCTTTCTATGGTCAAAACCTTCAACTTATCACAATCCAACAAGAGACGCGATTTTTGAACCGACAATTGGAACACTACTTGCAACTAGAAGTGACCATGATTGATTTTTTGAAAGTTTACAGTTAATGATGCATATTTACAAATCATTGGGATTATTTGAATTTGTATCAACTAATTGATTGTTTTTTATGTTCAAACCAACATAATATGTCACTGATGAGAAATGTTCTAAAGACATCAACTTATTAAAATATTAAACATACTTGATCTGGCCCATTGGGCCAATCCAACATTAACCCTATGGATAAAACACAAAACGTGAGAAAAAAAATGTGTATATTTCATTTCAAATCTATTTTAATCAACTTATTATTCTGATATGAGTTTATGACATGTTGTTTCTAACATAAAAATTTGATAAATGTTTATTTTTATAGATTTTGTTTAGTTTTTGTTCATAAAATGTCTAATCTCTGGATTTACATGGCTCAATTTACTCTATGTAATGGTTCAGTATCCTCTTTATAAACTCGTAATATTTGTGTATCTTTACTGGTCGTATGGGATTGTTAATTAAAACTGTTTAAAAAAGAACTTTAACATATTAGTAATTTTTAATAACACATCCTAGCACCCCAAATATATGATTAGATACTGGCATGTTGCTTAATTTATTTATCTTAAATAGACTAAATCAAATAGATTCTTCACAGTTGACAACCAAATTATATTAGCAATCAGGATATGATTTAAAACTAGAAAATTATTATATGTTAGAATTTTATATTTTGTCTATTAATCAAATAATTTCATCGTTAACTGTCTAATAATTAGTTGTTATTATCTTAATTAAAAAAAATATAGTACCGTGTGAACATAAATTAAAAAATGATTAGGATATTATTCTTAAAAGGTAAAGAGAGGACCTAGTTAAATTAGCATCTACTTAAACAAATATCAATCTTTAAACAAATATAGTTTGCACGAAATTAAAATAATTATTAACTCTTAAGTAAACTACAAAGTGATTAGAGAACTATTGAATGCAAGTGGTAATGAACTATGTGGTAACCAAATTGTTATATATTTTTCTTATCTAAATTTATATATATATATATATATATATATATATATATATATATATAGAGTTGGTTTCATTTAAGAACCATGTAAATATTTAGGAACCATTAGGAACCAATATTCACCAGTGTATATATATGATATTCACCAGTGTATATTTAATATGATATTCACCAGTGTATATACATATAATATTCACCAGTGTATATACATATAATATTCACCAGTGTATATATATATATACATATGCTTTATATACACTGGTGAATATCATATATATACACTGGTGAATATTGGTTCCTAATGGTTCCTAAATATTTAGTGGTTCCTAAATGAACCCACCTCTATATAGATATATATATATATATATATATATATATATATATATATATTGGGGTTCAAATGAGATCTCTTTTTTTCTAGAGATCTAAGGATCCACTTTTTAACCACAAGATCAACTAAATTTTGTGGCTGAGATTAAAAGTTGGATTTAAATGAATTATAAGGAAAAGACACGGAGGGGCAGTTTAGTCTTTTTACCTTTTTCTTTTTTTTTAATCACACGCGCTTCTGCTTTTGTCTTTTGTCTTCTGCTTTTGTGTCACATTTACCAAAACAATAATATATTCTTTCACATAAATGCATTAAACAAATATTGAACACATTTACCAAGTATATATTCTCCAACCACTTGCAATAAAGCCAAAATACATAATACATTAAACAAAATTATATTCTTTCACATACATAATGCATTAAACAAAATTATATGTAAAAACTATACAATCATAGGTGATTACTAAACATTTGATGACATTTTACATCAACATACTAAGACACATTATTAATAAAATTACAAGTGATTACTAAATATTTGGTGACATTTTACATCAACATACTAAGTCACATTTTACATCAACATACTAAGTCACATTATTAATAAAATCACAGGTGAACCAAACATTTGGTGATATTTTACATCAACATACTAAGGCACATTATTAAAGAAAATCACAGGTGATTACTAAACATTTGGTGACATTTTACATCAACATACTAAGACATTAAATAATAAACAGTTTCTTAATGTAAAAACTATATAATCACAGGTGATTAAATAAGCATTTGGTGACATTTTACATCAACATACTAAAGAAAATTATTAATAAAATCACAGGTGATTACTAAACATTTTGATGACATTTTACATCAACATATAAGGCACTAAATTAATACAATCACAGGTGATTACTAGTCATTTGATGAAATTCTACATCAAGGTACTAAGGCACTAAATTAAGAACCTTAAATGTATTAAGGTATTAAGGCACTAAATCACAAGTGATTTTCCTTTACAATTTGTTGACTACAAAATTACATTTAAGATATTTAGTGACTTAATTTAAGAAAATCACATGTGGCATAGTTATTGTTCAAAGAAAATACACCAAACCGAAAGTATTCTCAAACAAAATATTTGTCTACTCATTTCAAATAAAATTCAACTAGTAAAGTAACATATTAAATTATTGTTGGTTGTTGAATCCCCTCTTTCTTCAATAGCTTCTTTTGAAATTAGCGTCATCATCTGCAATTAAAAAAAAAAATCGGATCTAAGAATCGATTGCTAAAATATCCTTCAATCGATTGTTAATATTTGTGTCAAACCTTCAATTGATTGTTAATATTACAATCTAAGGCACATTATTAATAAAATCACAAGTGATTACTAAACATTTTGTGACATTTTACATCAACATACTAAGGAACATTATTAATAAAAGCACAGGTGATTACTAAACATTTGTGTGACATTTTACATCAACATACTAAGGCACATTATTAATAAAATCACAGGTGATTACTAAACATTTTTGTGACATTTTACATCAACATACTAAGGCACATTATTAATAAAATCACAGGTGATTACTAGGTGATTACTAAACATTTTGGTGACATTTTACATCAAGGTACTAAGCCACTAAATTATAAACAGTTCTTAATGTAAAAACTTTAGAATCACAAGTGATTACTAAACATTTTTTTATGACATTTAAGGCACTAAATTAATACAATCACAGGTGATTACTATAGATTTTGTGACAATTTACATCAAGGTACTAAGGCACTAAATTATAAAACAGTTCTTAATGTAAAAACTATAGAATCACAGGTGATCACTAAACATTTTGGTGACATTTTACATCAACATACTAAGGCACTAAATTAAAAAAATCACATGTGATTACTATAGAATCACATGTGATTACTAAACATTTTTGGTGACATTTTAAATCAACATACTAAGGCACTAAATTAATACAATCACAAGTGATTACTAAAGATTTTGTGACAATTTACATCAAGGTACTAAGACACTAAATTATAAACAGTTCTTAATGTAAAAACTATAGAATTACAGGTGATTACTAAACATTTTGGCGACATTTTACATCAACATACTAAGGCACTAAATTAATAAAATCACAGGTGATTACTAAAGATTTTGTGACAATTTACATCAAGGTATTAAGGCACATTATTAATACAATCACAGGTGATTAATAAACATAGAATCACAGATGATTACTTACTTTCCAATGTCTGGTTATTGATATTGTTTTCATTGTCATTATTTTCCAAATTATTGTTGGTTGTTGAATCCCCTCTTTCTTCAATAGCTTCTTTTGAAATTATCATCTGCAATTAAAAAAAAAAATCGGATCTAAGAATCGATTGTTAAAATATCCTTCAATCGATTGTTAATATTTGTGTCAAACCTTCAATTGATTGTTGAATCAATGTGGTCCCGAATCAATAACATTGTTGATAACGAAGATGATGTTCGTGCCCTGTTAATCGCTGTGACGAAGATGATATTACGAAGATGATTACGAAGTTTTTGTTCGTCGTGATGTTCGCCGCCGATGACTTGGAACCGATTTCTGTTACCTACGAACTGGATTGAATTTATTGATACGAAGATGATTCTCGATCCCCAGTTTTGATTTTACGTTGTGACTGTGTCTCCAATTTTGATTCCACCGCCTCTCTTTATCCCCTTTTTGATTTACCTATCTGCTGCCACTGCTTTTTCCTTTTAATTCCGATTTTTTTGTGTAGTTGTTGGAGAATTATTCCATGGCGAATTTTTGCATCGTGGCTCAAAATTAATCACTCCATTAATGGTTACTTAATTTTGACTTTTCTAATTCAAACATGGCAGGTGAAAATCTAATTTGATTTTGTAATTAATGAGATGTTTTTTTTGTGTTTGCGTATTTGCAGCTAATCGAAGGCGCGTGAGGTTTTTAATTAATTTTTTGATATTGACTAAAATGCCCCTCTGTGGTTTTGATCCTTAAGTGATTTTGTGTGGCTGAAAAGTGGATCCCTGGATCTCTAGATAATTCAGGATCCCTTTTGAACCTCACCATATATATATATATATAGAGGTGGGTTCAAATAGGAACCACTAAATATTTGAGAACCATTAGGAACCAATATTCACCAGTGTATATACATATAATATTCACCAGTGTATATACATATAATATTCACCAGTGTATATACATATAATATTCACCAGTGTGTATATATATATATACATATGCCTTATATACACTGGTGAATATCATATATATACACTGGTGAATATTGGTTCCTAATGGTTCCTAATTATTTGTATGGTTCTCATTTGAAACCAACTCTATATATATATATATATATATATATATATATATATATATATATATATATATATATATATATATATATATATATATATAGGGTGAGGTTCAATAGAGATCCTTTTTTTTCTAGAGATCCAGGGATCACCTTTAGAGCCACACAATTTCATTAAATGATCAAACCCACGGAGGGGTATTTTAGTCATATTGAAAAAATATTTAAAAAGTCACGCGCCCCTAAAAGGAAAGAGAAATCAGATCTTGTTCACATTCTCTCACTGTCACATTCTCTCACTACTAAAATCTCAAAGCCACCGTCACCACCATCTTCACCACCATAAACCACCACCAACACCACAACAACCACCAACAACAGCGACATCTCACAAAAGTCCGACTAAAATGGGTAAAAAACCGTTCGTTGGACAACATAATCAGGCGAAATGGCGACATCGAAATTGGTAAAGGCGATTTTAGATCCAAAGAAAAACTGGTTCGCTGCTCTTCACAAGAAAACAATCGCAAATCGTCTTCGCAAATTCGGTCAGTTTTATTATTTGTTTATTTTTATTAAAAGTATTTGGAAATGAATCTAAATTGATTGATTAAAAATAGGTGACTGAGATGCCATTTTTGGCCAAATTGGAAGCGCAAACAGCTCCTGAAACTGACAATTATAATTGGATTAATATATTTTAGATCCGAAAGAATGAATGGAATTGAATAAATGGAAAAGTGAAAGATAATTGCTTACTTCCGGCACCGATTACGGCGACCTTGGTATCTATGGGATTCATGGCCAAATTAAAAAGAAGCTGAATTTGATGGACCCCACATCATCTTTTGGATCTTTTGTCTCTGATATGGAAACACCATTTCCATTTTCACAAAGTCATCAAGGTTTTGAAAATAGTGGCGGTCTATCTGATATTCCTGAAGTAGATGATGCTGGGGTATGTTTTTTTTGCATAATTTATTTTTCTCAAATATAGTTTTTTTCTTCTTTTAAATAGTTTCATTTTAACATTTGAAACTCAATGCTTCATTCTATTTCAGGAGCTGTCTTTTATTGTTTTGGGCTAACGTGCTTATTCAAATGTGACTGGTGTTTATAGCTAAAATCTTGATTATTGTTTATTAACGATTAAAACAAGTTAACATAACCAATATTTACGAAAACGGTAACTTAATCACCTGTGATTCTATAGTTTTTACATTAAGAACTGTTTTATAATTTAGTGCCTTAGTACCTTGATGTAAATTGTCACAAAATCTATAGTAATCACCTGTGATTGTATTAATTTAGTGCCTTAAATGTCATAAAAAAATGTTTAGTAATCACTTGTGATTCTAAAGTTTTTACATTAAGAACTGTTTATAATTTAGTGGCTTAGTACCTTGATGTAAAATGTCACCAAAATGTTTAGTAATCACCTAGTAATCACCTGTGATTTTATTAATAATGTGCCTTAGTATGTTGATGTAAAATGTCACAAAAATGTTTAGTAATCACCTGTGATTTTATTAATAATGTGCCTTAGTATGTTGATGTAAAATGTCACAAAAATGTTTAGTAATCACCTGTGATTTTATTAATAATGTTCCTTAGTATGTTGATGTAAAATGTCACAAAAATGTTTAGTAATCACCTGTGATTTTTTTAATAATGTGCCTTAGTATGTTGATGTAAAATGTCACAAAAATGTTTAGTAATCACCTGTGATTTTATTAATAATGTTCCTTAGTATGTTGATGTAAAATATCACAAAATGTTTAGTAATCACTTGTGATTTTATTAATAATTTGCCTTAGATTGTAATATTAACAATCAATTGTAGATGATGACGCTAATTTCAAAAGAAGCTATTGAAAAAAGAGGGAATTCAACAACCAACAATAATTTAATATGTTACTTTACTAGTTGAATTTTATTTGAAATGAGTAGACAAATATTTTGTTTGAGAATACTTTCGGTTTGGTGTATTTTCTTTGAACAATAACTATGTCACATGTGATTTTATTAAATTAAGTCACTAAATATCTTAAATGTAATTTTGTAGTCAACAAATTGTAAAGGAAAATCACCTGTGATTTAGTGCCTTAATACCTTAATACATTTAAAGTTCTTAATTTAGTGCCTTAATACCTTGATGTAGAATTTCATCAAATGTCTAGTAATCACCTGTGATTGTATTAATTTAGTGCCTTATATGTTGATGTAAAATGTCATCAAAATGTTTAGTAATCACCTGTGATTTTATTAATAATTTTCTTTAGTATGTTGATGTAAAATGTCACCAAATGCTTATTTAATCACCTGTGATTATGTAGTTTTCTTTAGTATCTTAAATGTAATTTTGTAGTCAACAAATTGTAAAGGAAAATCACCTGTGATTTATTGCCTTAATACCTTAATACATTTAAGGTTCTTAATTTAGTGCCTTAGTACCTTGATGTAGAATTTCATCAAATGTCTAGTAATCACCTGTGATTGTATTAATTTAGTGCCTTATATGTTGATGTAAAATGTCATCAAAATGTTTAGTAATCACCTGTGATTTTATTAATAATTTTCTTTAGTATGTTGATGTAAAATGTCACCAAATGCTTATTTAATCACCTGTGATTATGTAGTTTTTACATTAAGAAACTGTTTATTATTTAATGTCTTAGTTCTTTGATGTAAAATGTCACAAAACGTTTAGTAATCACTTGTGATTTTATTAATAATGTGTCTTAGTATATTGATGTAAAATGTCACAAAAATGTTTAGTAATCACATGTGATTCTATAGTTTTTAAATATAATTTTGTTTAATGCATTATGTATGTGAAAGAATATAATTTTGTTTAATGATTATGTATTTTGGCTTTATTGCAAGTGGTTGGAATAAATTATTATTTAATGCATTTATGTGAAAGAATATTTACTTGGTAAATGTGAAAGAATATATTATTGTTTTGGTAAATGGGACACAAAAGTAGAAAGACAAAAAGACAAAAGACAAAAAGACAAAAGACAAAAGCCTTTCTCAGCCACAAAAGCGCGTGTAAAGTAAAAAAAAAAGAAAAAGGTAAAAAGACCATATTACCCCTCCGTGTCTTTTCCTTATAAATTCATTAAAGTCAACTTTTAATCTCAGCCACACAATTTAGGTGATCTTGTGGCTGAGAAGGTGATCTCTGGATCTCTAGCAAAAAATGGATCTCTATTGAACCCCAATCTATATATATATATATATATATATATATATATATATATATATAATTGTTTTTACTTGAATATAACGAAAAAGCTAAAACAATTACCAAGAAAAGATTAGTTGAAATTGAAATATTACTCCATGGGATGTTTGACTAATCAAGTAGTAAACCTTACGTCTAACTGAAAAATGATGAGAGAATGACTAGAAACAATTCAACACAATTTAACCCTTGAGTTTGAAAAAAAGTTACTAGATTAAAGTAGAAGTTACAATTTTATAATTTAACAATACTTGTAGTTTGTAATGTAATCTTTATTAATAGATGTAATGGAAAATGTTTGTATTGTAAGACCATGGATAAGTAGATGACATGGTATATAGATATATTATGTAGAGTTAATTATAAAAATCGCTTTTAAGGTTTATCTTAAATTATGGATTTCGTCCTTAAGTTTAAAAAGTTGCATAAATAAAACATTTTTAGAAACTAATTACCTTTTTCGTCCCTAAGATTTGCTCCAAATACGGACTTTCTCCCTAAAGTCTGTCCTAAATTACGGATGCAAATTAGAAATTAGGGACGAAAAACGTAATTAATTTCTAAACTTTGACGATTTATGAAACTTTTTAAACTTTGGGACGAAATCCATAATTTTGGATAAACTATAGGGAAGATTTATGTAATTAACTCTTGATAATAACTAGGGGTGTTCATTATTTGGATTAACCGAATAATCCAACCAGTCCAATTATCATTTGGATTATTTGGATTGGGTTATTTGGATTCGGTTTGAGTTTTGGGTGAAACCGAATAATGTATTAGTTCAATGGTTCGGTTTTGGTTTTGTGCATCTTTAATTGGCCCACACCCGAAAACCGAATAAGCATTTTCTTATAAAAAAAAGACATTTCTAATTACCTAATCCAAATAATATAAATGATATTCTAATAGTCAAACTCCAAATCTAAATACATATATTTATCCAATTAGTCTAGTATGAATTGATAATGGTTTAAATTTGCATCCGGATAATATAATTATTCGAATAAAAGTATATAAAATTTTCAAAATACTTTAATTTGGATTATCCAAAACCCGACCAAATAAACCGAACCTTATTTGGATGGTTTGGTTTGGGTGTCACTATATTCGGTTTGGTTTTGGATGGATTATTAGCTGGCAAAAAACCGAATAATCCAAACCGAATAACCCCGTTAACCCGAAACCCGACCGAACGAACACCCCTAATAATAACAAGGTTTTTCTTACCTGCGCTTCGCGTCAGGAATAATCGACAGTAATGATCACAGAAAAGTAAAGGTTGAAAACATAAATAGATATAAATTTTAGGGTTAAGTTAAATATAATAAAGTTATGGGGTAAACCAAAAACTAATAATAGTTGTAGGGCTAAAATAAAAAAAATTGAAACTTGTTTCCTATTTATTAGTTTGTTATTTGAGTATAAGTATAATAATAACTAGCTTATTTTCCGCGTATACGCGGACACCCATATCAACTATTTATGTAACCTTAACAACGTATGACAACATGAATTGTGATGTCAAATATTTGCGTCTGGAATAATCGACGGTAATGATCAAACAAGAGTAAAGGTTGAAAACATAAATAGATATAAGTTTGGGTTAAGGCAAAAAACAATCAACGTACTTACGATTTTGTAGCTTTATAATAAACGTACTTGTGAAATGACGTTTATAATCAACGTACTTGTGAAATGACATTTATAATCAACTAACCAAGTTTTACGTTCCATTATCAAAAATAATTTAAAAATTTGATAATTTTTTGAGTTAAAATATTTGGTTTAGTTTGATACAACCCAAAAAACTAACCAAAATTTTTAAGGTATACTTCTAAAAATTAAAGTTATGTAATTTTTATAAATTATATTTGTTTTATTAAACCAAAACAATATATAACATTATAACATAATGTTCAAACAAATTATTTGTAGATTATTAGGTCAAATTTATATTTTGTGTCAAAAGTTAAAAAATGAATAAGATGTTTATTGAGGTCAATTTGGCCAAAAACCAACAAAACAATATCTAAACAATTTTCAAAATTATAAACCAAACAAATATAAAACATAATCAAACAGTTTCCTATTATAACATTCCCTATAAATAACATATATTTTCAATTCATTTTTGAGATTTTGTTATTGAAAGTCCTAAAAATTGTTTTTAAAAATATATTATACATATATTTTGGTTGTACAATCGTTATGTATTTATGATTCCGATATATAAGAATGTAACTTTTTGCTAATATACAATAAATAGAACATGTAACAAATTTTTATAAGTGAGCCTATAAACTGCCAATGCCATTTTTCTTCGTAATGATGTCCATAAAGAAGAAGTTTATTGTCTATGTGAAAATTGACACAAAGTTATAAAAAAATTATATTAATGCATTACTTAAGGACATTGATCTTTACACTTAATAGTTTACTTCTTAGACATATATTTATGTATAATTACCTTTACACCCTCATATATTTTTACGGTTTTACCTAAGGGTGGTGATAGAGACACCCCCCAAATTTGATTTTGGTTATCGACACCCCCCCAAGGGTCAAATCGATACTTTAAATTATTTTTTTTTTTTTTTTTTATTTTTTATTTTTAATTATTATTTCATTTGTTATATATTTATTTAAATAAATTATTAAACGAAAACTTTTATTTATTTAGTTTTCATTCCCATATGAAGGTTACTTGAAAATTATGGACGTTGAATGGTTAGAACAAATTCTTCACTCTTTGAGTTTCCCATATGCGTGTCCTGCACCACAGCCGCATTGGATGCTAATGTCGGATACAGGGTTTATGATTGCTTCAAAGTTCGACGTAATAGTTAATTTTTTAAGTCCCCACGGCAGTATAACTTTTTTTCCGCTTTGGTCTGCTCCTCAGCATTTTTTAAGCATCACACTGGCACTCGTAAATGATAACCACTATGTCTCAGTGGAGTTACAAGGGGAATACCCAATGGCTCCGACTCATCCGCACTGGGTTTTGGGAAGATCTGACTGTGTTTCTGGATGGGAAACCCCATATGTTAATCGACAAAAACTGTATCGTCAACTTAACCTTTCAACTTGTGATCCCGAAGGTGTTGATGTAGATGATTAGATAATCTAGTTTGTTATGTTCAATAACTTGTTATGTTTAATTGTTTATGTATTTTGTTGTGAGTAATGTTTATTTTATTACTATATTTATCTTAAATCTATATTTTTAATATAAGATCTATATTTTTAATATTAATATAATAATAATAATAATAATAATAATAATAATAATAAATCAATGGGGGTAAAGATAGAGAGGAGGGGGGGTGAGGTTATCCCTCCCCTTTACCTAATGTTTTATTCTCTTTACTTTTAAATGAAATCCACCAATGTGTTTACAATATTAAAATATATTGCAATAGTGTTGGGCTTCTTCGCTACACATTAACCTTTAAACTCATGTATACGTTAATAATAAAGCATCGTGATGTAATGCAGTTATTTAAAGTTGAAAAATCTACAAAACCTATCGCTTATACACATCATTGTTTAATTTTCTAAAAAAACAACAAAAAATGAGATAAAAATGAGATGATTAAAGTTGGTAAAGATTTTAAAATGCACTATTCTATATAATACTTATTATCAATATCTTTTTAATTATCATGAAATTAAAAGATAAAAATGAGATGATTAAAGTTGGTAAAGATTTTGATTGTGTCGTGAATGTTTTCTTAACAGTATGAGAACAAATAACTTCACAAACAATTTAAAAGTCAACTTAAGTTAATTTTGGAGAATGTGTGACTCAAATATAAGTGAATTGCAACTTTCAAAACTATAATATTAAGACACATATACATCGAAAAATATGTGTGAATGGGTCGTGACCCACTCTCTCTCCTCCATAAAGCTCCGACATTATAAAGGTAACTACATATTATCTAAAATAAAAACCCAAGCGTAGGAATCATCTTCCATTACTTAACCAAATTTAAATCCATATAAAAAAGATTTAAAGTTTAACCCGAGGTTCTAAATAACGCGCCATGACGTCGAGGCGCGGCGAGAATTTACGAAAACATGCAAGGCGTCTTTGTTAGGCGTGGCGGCAAAAAAACGTGGTCATGGCGTCCCATGGCGCGCCTTAACGAGAGTTTTTTGTAACGCGTTATGAAAAAAAAAAAAAAAAAAAAGTTTAAAAATAGTTAAAAATGGCTATAAAAATCATTTGATTGTAAATTTGTGACTATATCTTAGAATATATATATACTTAAATGTTAAAACAGATTTTTTGATAATTTATTGATATTTATATAACTTAATAATAGTAAAAATATATATAAGTATATATAAAATTATAAAATATATTAAATTTTTTTGCCGCCTTGTCACGCTTTGAAAAACGCCATGTCTCGCCTTTTCTTGTAAAGCTTGAGGCTTACTCATGCCGTCACGCCACCCCTTACGTTATCTGTAACCTTAATTAAACGTATGATCATATGAACCATAAAGAAAGAAAATCTTACAGGTCTATCAACTCTTTTTTAAATAAATATTAAACCATTTATACACTTTCATTTACACACTTTAGAGGTTTAATAAAAACTAGAGTTAATTATATAGATCATCTCTATAGTTTATCTAAAATTTTGTTTTTAAGTTTAAAAAATTACATAAATCGTTCAAGTTAAAAATTAATTACGCTTGTTGTCCATAATTTCTAATTTGCATCCGTAATTGGGGCAAACCTTAAGGACTAAATCTATAATTGAGGACAAACTTTAGAGACAAAATCCGTATTTGGAGCAGATCTTAGGGATAAAGAAGATAATTAGTTTCTAAACATAAATAATTTATATATTTTTTTAAACTTGGAAACGAAATTCATAACTAGAAAAAAAATCTTAGAAAGAATTTTTGTAATTAACTCTAAAAAACTAAGTGCTCTTAGGTCCTTATTAACCATGAGACAAAGAACCACGGCTAAAAGCTTTTCCAGTTTTCCCCACCACTGACTACCTTCAGAGTACGATGCATAGTACCTGCAAAACTGTACTCACTGATAAATATCACCCACCCCGACCCAACCCATTCCAACCCAATATTCTCTTATTAATTTCTCCTTTTTTTCTTATACACAAACATTGCTTGTTTCGGTTTATTTACTCACTTTACAAACTTATATCAAGGTTCTAAATAGCGTGAGGCGTGGCGTAGCGGCACTGACACGCCTCAAACCTTACAAGCTATAGCGAGGCTACGACGTTAGTTAAGACGTGATATATAGCGTCAATATTTATAGCATATTTCATATATATAGCGAGTTAGCGAGTTTACAAATATTTGTGTGTGAGTGTGACTGTGTGATACAGATTGGGTTTCCCTTATTTATCTATTTTTTTTAGTATATATGAGTGATCCATTTGATATAAGTCCAAATAGGTGAATTGAAAAAGCCCAAATCTGAAATAACAATAAACGCTTCAAGAAAGGGGCGACGCCACACGCAATAGCGCGCGATATGGCGCTATAGCGCGCCTTACATCACGCTACGCTTTAAGACAACGCTATGGACTGATTCGTGACGGCGAGGCCACGTCTCGCACCTTAGCGCCGCTATAGCGCGCTATTTAGAACCATGACTTATATATATATATATAGTAAAGCTCTTATAAGTTTACTTCTTCGGTTTATAAGTTTATCACCTTCAATTTATAACTTTAAATAACTTAAACAAGCTATAAATTCAACTTAATAAGTCCATAACCCTTAAAAAATAATTTTTTTAAATTTATATGTTTAGATTTTTTTAATATATGCTTCCATGACATACATTTATATTATTAAAATAATATTTTTATTTAATACATGATAAATAAATAAATAAAATTTTGAATATATTAAATACATTTATATATTAAATGAAAAAAAAAAAAAAATTACTTCATTTAATGATACAAATATATATTATCGGGACATACATTAGAAAAAAATTATATAATTTCATAAACCCGATAATTACCTCAGTAAAAAAAAATAAAAATCAAACAACAGTCGCAATCAAAATTTCATTAAATCACTTAAAAAACATATACCATAATTCAAAAAGAAAAAGAAAAAAAAAATAATTAACATAAAACACCTTCTCAATAATCAGGCATTAACTGAGGAACCTTTCCTTGTTGTTGTTCATCTCTTTTCCGTTCAACGGATCTCAACCAAACACAAACAACCGTAAAACTCAAAACCAAACTCAACAAGCCACTCCCTAACCCAATCGCCACAATCGCAACAACCGACAACCCTTTATTCTTCATCGGACCCAACGGATACCCATAAAGATTCTTATTCCCGACAAACGAACTCACATTAAACCGTCCTAACCCCCCTGTCCTGTTCCCAAGGCTCGCCGGAATCGGCCCCGACAACTTATTGTTAGAAACATCAAAAACCGAGAGTCTAACCAACGACCCTAGTTGCGGCGGGATTGGTCCCGTTAACTCATTATCATGTAAATCTATTATGTTTAAGTAATTGCACATGGATAAAGTTACCGGGATGACGTCAGATAAATGGTTTGAAGAAAGATTTAGTACGGCTAGGTTTACTAGGTATTTAAGTTCATCTGGGATTTTTCCGACAAGGGTATTGTTAGATAAATCTAGAGATTGTAGATTTGTGCAGTTTGAGATGTATGGTGAAATGGGTCCGTGTAGATTAAGGTTTTGGAGGGAAAGCTTGTAAATACGGCCGTTGTTACACGTGGCACCGGCGAGATTTGAGTTGAAATCGGTACATGGGTTTTGGAAAGCGGGTTTGGACCAGTTGCGGAGATTCTGATTCGGGTCGGATAAAGATTCGAATAAATGGGTTAGACAGGATTCATCTTTGGGATCTGGTTTTGATGGTGGGAGGAAGGCGCATGTTAGTGTGATGAAGAGTAATAAGTTGGGAATGCGCATAATGTTTTGTTGATGGTGAGTGCGCATGTTAGAGAAGGGGAGATGGTGGTGGTTAACAAGATGGAAGTGTGTTTTTTTGGGACATTTGGAGAAACTGAGAGAGAGTTATGGAATGGCACTAAATATTGTGTTTGGTGAATAACCATTAACAATCACAAATGGAAGGGAAATGTGATTTTGTATGTTGTCTTTAGAGATAATTATCCTTCTTATCACTAACATGTGTCATTTCCCATTAGTAGTTAACTCAAAATTCTTTTATCACTTACCGTTAACTTTATTGACGATTCATTGGGATAGAAGTTCGTTAATTTATAAAACCGAAAAATTGTTCCATATATTCCAGGAAAAGAAAAGTAGTTAAACAAACATTTACACTTCAAATGTTGTAACTATTAATGTAGACGGGGAAATAAATTAGACGCTTGACGGGGTTTTCTGATTGATAACATATTTAGTAATTATTATAATAAGCTAGAATATACTGTTTGGTTGGGGTGTTGCCCCTGCATTTTACTGGGGTCGTTGACCCTAGACCTCAACTAGAGGATGATGTCTCTTAACCTCGTAAGGAGGTGTAACTTCCTTGACCTCTGTTAATGAACGAAAACAAGATAGTTCGAATGCACCCCACATTCTCATGTTCGTAACCGAGCTTAAATTGTTATTCTTTCGATCTCAAATAAGTCAATTTTATATATATTTTCCAACTCCAGTCATTAGCTCAATTTAAGTCCAAACATTATCTTAGTTATGTTAAACATATTCTAAATTTCTAGTTTAATAACAAAAATTGAAACAACTAATACTTATAATTATAAAACATTAAAAATAGACATTACAGCTACTTTGACTTCATCTTGGCCTCTGCAAACAGATATACACCCCTTTGGGTGTATGATAATAATGTATCAATGGCGGAGCAACACATTTTTTTGGAGACAAATTATTCCAAAAATGAAACGTGCTGTGTAGGATGGAAACTAAGACTTCTTAGATAATAAAAAGAAATGTTACTAATAAATCAAATGACTTTTTATGTTTATTGTGTTTAAGTAATTAAAAAATTTAATTTTTCATTATAAATTTCACTTTGTATATACCAAATTCACCCTTTTATAAACCTGTGTATACTGACCCACACAGGTTATTTTGTGGCATTAATAAGTTTTATGATAATTCGAACACTACAAAAATTGTTAGCACCAACTATGTATACATTAGAAGAAATAGGGTATCGAAAGCAAGTCGATTCAACTAAAATAATTTTTTTTTCTATTTAAGAAAGGAGACTGTGGCCGAATAACTTTATTCCAAATCATTCCTTACGATTGAGATAATATATTCAGAAAAGTTTACATCTCATACAAAATTTACGATAGAATTTAAAGCAACATTTGCAACTTGATGTGCAACGTGATTACATGTACAACGAAATCAAGAGAAATACAAATTAAGTTGGGGTGCCAAACCTTTTATGTCACCAACAATTGCAACAAGGGCCCAGGGATGGACGTTTTCGGTCGAAGCTAAAGAGATAGCAAGTTGTGAATCAGATCGAGTGTAGCACCGACCCATCCATTTGCAATGGCAAGATAACAAACACTTTGCAAAGCTATTAGCTCCATAGCTAAAGTTGAGGGAGCATGCCATTTTTCTCCAACGCATACTAATAGAGACCCCTTAGAATTCCGAACAATAATACCGATATAACCTTGGTTTAGTTTAAAAGCACCATCACAATTATGCTTCACATAGTTAGAAGTGGGGGATCCACTTAGGTGAACTCTCTTGAGAGGAGCCATGAGAAACCACATAAGAAGAATCTAAAAAGGGTGAGCAATCAGTTTCATGTTCCAGGATGTTGGATGTCGAAATTACTTGAACAGGGCAAGGCTGAGTATGTTCAAAGCAAAACTTGTTTCTAGATTTCCAAATGTTCCATGAAGTGATAGCAATGGAGCTTAGTAAATCATGGACTTCGACTTCGATTGGGCTAGTTTTAAGATCTCTGATATACGGGATGTAATATTACCTGAGTAATTTTCAACATGAAGCCCATACTTCGAACCAAACCGCACCGCCTTTGTCAGGGACATTCAAACAGTAAATGTTCGATAGTTTCGACCTCAGAATTACAAATTTGGCAAACAGAAGATGGTGAGCAATTCCTTTTAAATAGATTTTTCTTAGTAGCTAGAGCATTAGAGCATACCCTCCACCCAAAGTTTTTGATTTTTGGTATAACCTTAATGTTCCAGACTTTTCTCTAGAATGCTTGATTTGGAGACGAAGATGTTGCGATTTCTTGGGTCGAAAAATTCAGCCACTTTATTGCTTGACGATAACCAGATTTCATGGTATTGTTCCCCTTTGCTTCATAGTGCCATATGATTGTATCAGGGATATGTGTGCCAGAAATAGGAATTTCATAAATAATTTTCGCCATCGATATGAGGGCCTTAAGCTTTGATATATCCTAGTAACCACTTGAAATGAAATCTGAATAACGTAAAGAATTGTTAAAAGGAGTGCGAATATAAAAATCCTCTTGGTAAGGAATCCACTTTTGCGTCCAAAATGAAATATTTAATCCATTTCCCACTTGCCAAAACGAGTACCTCGGAGCAGAAGTTTACGCCCTTGTAACAAACTTTGCCTTAACCACGAAGGCTTAGAACCCCAGGGAGCATTAATGAAGCTCGATCGAGGAAAATATAAACCTTTTAGAACACGTCCCCAAAATGAATGTGGATTAATAATCAGACGCCAAACCGGGTATTTGGTTATAAAGAAACACTACATATACAGGTTTTATATCAATCTCATAATTTTACTAAGCTCCACATAATTTAATAAGCGAATTTTTGTTTTGCTCTTGTTTTCTACTTAATGATCCTTTAATGTGGATTTATTGGAATATAATCTCGATGTATACAAAATGTAAAAAGCTAAATATAAAGTTATAATTTTTGGAAAACTAGAAGCTTTATAGCCCATAAACGTAGATATCGATATTGGTCAAGCCCCTAATAGTTTTTATAAGAGCACAAAGAGTGATAATGAGAGTTGTGGATGATTGTGAGATTTTTTAGTAACGTGACATCCACAACTTAAGTTGTGGATTTCTTTTGGTTGAGTGATAATGAGAGTTGTGAGTGATGAACTCGAATATTGAATAGCCGTTTGTATTGTTCAAGTTTTAAATCGTTTATGTTTTAAGTTGTCTAATAATATGAACTTAAAATTAGTGCTATTGATTTTAGCTTAATTTAATCACCAAATGACCCCAATTAACTATAGTAGACAAACGATACGTAGACCCGAACAATATTATGCCGAAAATCAAATTTCACTATATTGATTTCGAACTCTTAACTTACTAATATCAATGCGCCAGAAACCCATTGGTAATGCTCTATATGAGCCTTTTACACCATTTCACATCCTACATATCAAAATAATAGAAGGGACTATATTGAAAGAAAATAGAAACATAGGGGCTCAAGTTGTCACAAACCAAAAGAAAAAAAAACACCTTTCAAGTTTATAGGGCAAATTACATTTTCGGTTTAAAACTTGAAACCACCCTACTACTCCTCCCGCCGCCCCTCCGTTAACCTTCCGGCAACGTCGTCATCTTCAAACCTTAAAACAAACAAAAATGACAAACATAGAAGAAATCGAACAACCCGAAGAAGTACAAGACCTCACATTCGAACAACTCGGTTTGGACCCACGTTTAATCCGTGCCCTAACCAAAAAAAACATCGATAAACCAACTCCAATTCAACAAACCGGCATTCCATTAATCCTCGTAAGTTAATCTAACCAAGTAAAACAATATTTAGTTATTTATTTACATTTTTGTTAATTTATCAGGAAGGAAAAGATGTAGTAGCTAGAGCGAAAACCGGTTCTGGTAAAACATTCGCGTATTTACTCCCATTGCTTCAGAAACTGTTGTCAGATAATAATGTTTTATCAACACAAACGTTAGCTCCCACTGCTATGATACTTGTCCCCTCTAGAGAACTTTGCCAACAGGTTTATTCGGAGGTTTCGTCGTTGATCGACTTGTGTAGAGTTCAGCTCAAAGTAGTTCAGTTGACTGGTGAACCGAGTTTTTCTGAAATGGTTGGTTTTTGTTCATTTAATTGTTAACGAATTGTGTTGTTTGTTATTTGATGGTGAATGGAAATGTGGTTTTTGGTTTATAGGGGACGGCATTAGCAGGGCCTCCGCATATATTTGTTTCTACGCCGGCTTGTGTTCAGAGATGCTTGTCGTCTGGTGTTCTTCAAGCGAAAGCGCTTCAAGATTCGCTTTCGATTCTTATTCTTGATGAGGTGTGAATACGTTTTCTTTTGTTAATGTATTTGATATTCTGTTTGGGAAATTGCTGATATGCTGTTGTATAATCAGGCGGATCTTCTTTTCACTTACGGATACGAGAAGAATCTTAAAGATCTTAAGACTCACATTCCTAAACGATGTCAGTGCCTTCTCATGTCTGCTACCACAAGGTAACTAACTATGTAGTTTACTCACCACTGTTGTTAGGATATAGTCTCATTTTTAAACACATGGGAAGCTAATTTCAAAAAATATATTTTTTCGTAGTGATGATGTTGAAAGTTTGAAGAAGCTTTATCTACATAATCCCTACATTCTTACCTTACCAGAAGTTGTTGATGGAAAAGACGAGATCGTCCCTAAAAACGTTCAGCAATTCATTGTAAGACCTATAACTTCATCTAATTACTTCTCCAACCCGATTACAAATGTTCTTTTAGTATATTTATATAATTTTGCTGCATACTTAGATACAATGCAGTGAGCGAGATAAGCTTCTTCACATCCTTGCACTTTTGAAGCTGGATCTCGTTCAAAAGAAAGTCTTGATATTTACAAATACAATTGACACAAGTTTTAGACTGAAACTGTATCTTGAACAGGTATTTCGACTAATTTGTCTTGCATCATAGAACTGATACCCTATATTCTACTTGTTAAAAAATTCTAAATGTAATATTTTTTCTCAACAGTTTGGTATAAAGTCTGCCGTGTTAAATGCTGAATTGCCTGTAAATTCAAGGCTACATATTTTAGAGGTATCCTCTTTACAAACGTTGAATATATTATTTTACTTAAGTAAAGAAACAAAAGTTATATTTCTTTTAAACTCAGGGATTCAATGCTGGGCTGTTTGATTATTTGATTGCAACCGATGATAGTGATTCAAAAGATAAGGAACAAGCTGAAGGAGATAACCAGAGTGAGAAGAAAAAGTCGAAGAAAACTAAGAAACGAAAGGTGGATAATGAGTTTGGTGTTGTTAGAGGCATAGACTTCAAAAATGTTCACACGGTAAATACTTTTAACACATGTTTTCTTGCTGTTTATTTGTTATTGATTTAGCTGGACAATTAAGCATGAGTTGTGTAACAGGTGATAAATTTTGATATGCCTGCAACTGCTGCGGGATATGTACATCGAATTGGGCGAACGGGAAGAGCTTATAATACTGGTCAATCTGTTTCAATTGTAAGTCATCGACATCGAATTAGACTTGTTGATTTCATGATTCATATTCAAAAACAAAGTTATATAATATTACGTACGTTTTTCAATGCATGGTATTCAAACAGGTTTCTCCTGATGAGATGGAGATATTTGATGAAATTAAATTGTTTTTGGGTGAAACTGAAGAAACGGATATCTCACGTATTGCTCCGTTTCCACTTTTGGAGAAGAATGCAGTGGAGTTTTTACGATATAGGGCTGAGGTAATTGTTTGATTTATGAGATTTTCATTTTTTATTTATTTTTTATATATTTGAAGTAATTATTTTTATAACACGGATTGATCATTACAGGATGTTGCAAGAAGTGTGACAAAAATTGCTGTTAAAGAAGCACGGGCACAGGATCTTCGCAATGAAATTCTCAACTCTGACAAGTTAGTATTTTATTTTAAATTTTTGGCTGTTCGATAATTTTTCCTCTGCTTTATATGATACCAAGTGTTGTTCTGTTTTCTTCAGGTTGAAAGCTCATTTTCAAGAAAATCCAAGGGACTTAGGTAAAGCGGAAAAGTCCCTAAAAAACTTTATTAATTTCATTTTTTGAATTAAATCTCTGTAAAATTTATTTATTTATTTATTTATTCATATTTGACAGATCTTTTGAAGCATGACAAGCTTCTAAGTAAGAAGGCTCCTGCACCTCATCTACGCGATGTGCCTGAGTATTTGTTAGACCCGACAACTCAACAAGCTAGCAAGTTTGTTAAACTCACAAGAGCCGCAATGGGAAAAACTAACAATAACAATAGCCACAGGGGATCTAAGGGCAGATCTAAGAAGGCGGGAGATCCTCTCAAAACCTTTTCTGCACAAGTATGTTTTCTTTAAATTCCATGAATATGTTGTTCAATCATTTGCTTATTAGGTTGTGTTTTTTGATATGTTTTATCAGGCTAAAGGAACGAAGAGGAAAGCAAAGGAGTTTGGGCCAAAGCAAAAAAAGAAGCAAGACGTATGATTAATTTTCTTTTATTATTTGATGAAAATTGTAAAAATCCCCGCAATTTTGTAGTTTCATTTGATTGTTTAGAGGGTATGGTTTAGTTATTAAAAGGGAAAAGACACGAGGTCGTACACTATACTTGCGTGGAATATTTTGTTTCTGTAGAATATTTGATCTCATCAAATGATAACATTTACATCACCTCGAGGCTCAAGCGTCAGCGATGATTATGTAATGCTTATGATTTTTTGTTGTTTAAGTATAGTTAACCATATATGACTGCTATACATATAAACATGTCTCCCAACGTAAACTCCGTTTACTTTTTTACCCTAAAAAAACATCCGACTTCTTCCATACAACTATTAGGTCTGTTTAAATTTCAGCCATATCTGAAGATTTTTAAAATTGCATGTCGTACTTTCTAATTTCTACATAAGAACATTTGAAGTTTAATCTGATCCTTTTTACCCAATGTTGTAGAAACCGTAATCAACTGATGATCATTAATGACACCTCCAGTATCAATGACGATTTACCATTCTAACAATTCGTTCAAGTGTTTGTAATCTGGTTAAGTAAACATTTGTTTCATCCACAGAATTCAGCCATATTCGTAGATGATCCAGTGTCTCATTTAATCAAAACGATTCAGTAAAATCTTTCAAAATGTTTTTAAACTCACCTGGTTGACTGATGGAACAAATTTACAATGCGATGACCTTATATAAATTGTAATGTTCTAAGATCTGATCCAACTATATCCAGGTTGCTTCACAACTCCATAACTCCTCATCATCTTTCTCACATTCTCTGCTTCTTCCCAATGTCCACCGTTTGCAAGAATATTCGCCAAAACCACATAAACTTCTGACTTATCTTCTTCTGCTTCGAGCAAAAATCCAGCAACAATTCTTCCTAGTCTTAAATCACCATGGGCTGCACATGAACTAAACAAATTCCACCAGACGCTACTATGGACCTTTAAACCATCACTCTTTATCATATTCTCTGCTGCATCGAGATACCCTGCTCGTCCCACAAGGTCAACAACACAAGAAAAATGGTCAACTCCTGGCTCTACACCATGCTTGTTGACCATTGAGTTGAATATTTCAACTCCGGCATCCACAAGCCCTGCATGACTGCAAGCTGTGAGAGCTGCGGTGAAAGTCGTATGGTCTGGTTCTACTTTTACTCCTTTTGACTTTTGCATCGACTCAAAACATGAAACTGCCTCCTCCCCTCTTCCATGTTGTCCATACGCAGAAATCATTGAATTCCATGATACAACGTCTTTGAACATCATCAACCCAAAAACCTTTAACGACCAATCTAAAATCCCACTTTTTGAGTATAAAGCAATAAGTGCGTTCCCTAATAACGTCTCCTGGAAATAATGAGATTTTAGTATGTATCCATGGACCTCTTTACCATGTCTCAAGTCGGAAATGCCAGCACATATGTTTAGCACAATGCTTAATGTGAAAACATCGGGAGTTAAATATGACACGAGCATGTCAGAGAAAAGATCCAAGGCATGTACCGAATACCCGTTTGAATGAAACCCGGAAATCATTGAATTCCAGGAGATCGAGTTTTTGCAATTCGCTTCACTAAATATATTATACGCTTCTTCTATAGCGTTATATTTAGAAAGTGTCGAAATCAAAGCATTTGACACTTCGGTTCTTGAAATTAGACCGTCTTTAACAACAATTGCAAAAATCATCTCAATACTTAGTACTGAATCCATGGTTGCTAGCAAGCTTCCAACAGTGAATTCATCTGGCTCGATTCCATGATGCTGCATCTGCAAGTAGGCCAAGATCGCATCTCTAGAAAAATTCATTTGAGCATAGGTTGCAATCATAGTGTTCCACGAGACACGGTCTTTGTCTTTCAATGTCATGAAAACCATTTCAGCTGCCCGAAATTCCCCACAACTGGAATACATGGTGATTGCTGCATTACTTACAGAATTAAAATCTTCAAAACCCGTCTTGATAGCATATGCGTGCACTTGTATTGCATCTCTTCTATACAAACATGAACTCATAACGCTCGCAAAAGTCCGCTCAGTAGGACTAAGTCCAACTTCCTGCATGTTTTTGAACATCACGAATGCATCTTCAACTCTACCTAAACTCACCAAACCAGCTATCATCGCATTATACGTAATCTGATCATGTACAAGTACCATTTGTTCCGTTTCCTCAAAAACCTTATACGCTTGATTAACAATTCCAAAGTTAAAATACATACTAATCAAAGCATTTGTAACCGAAGTCCTAGCCAAAAACCCCGTCTTAACAACCAACGAATGCACCGCCCTACCAAAATCAATCAACTCCAAACAACACAGACTCAAAACACTAGCAAAACTATAATTATCATGCCTAACACCCAACAAATGCATCCTACAAAACATCTCCACCGCAACATCCGAATATCCATTATCCACACACCCCGTGATCACCGCATTCCACACCGCCTCATTTCTATGAGGCAGTTCATCAAGCAGTTGGCATGCATACCCAACTTCCCCTAGGTTCGTACACGCGGACAAAAACGTCGTCCACGAATACACATCAGGGGTTTTTATCTCGTTAAACACCCGTTTAACCGAACCCAAGTCTTGAGATTTTGAGTATAGGAAGAGTAATGTGTTGGATACATGTGGGTATGTTTTGAAACATGTTTTGACAATGTGGGCATGGATTTGTGTTCCGGTTTTAATGTCTCGGAGATTCGCAGTTGCTGTGAGAGTTGTCGAGAGAGTGTATTCATCTGGTTTTAGATTCTGGGATGATTTGATTTGTTGGAATAATTTGAGGGTTTTTGTGTACTGTTGTGATTTGATTAGTTTAGCAAGTGAACAGTTGAATTTGATTAGTTCACTGTTCATTTACGTTCAAGTTATAGCATCTATAATACAACCTTAATGTTTATAAAGGGCGAAACTCGCACCTTATCGAGTGCGTGCGATGGACGTTCCGTTTGACTAGGGTGAACGTGGGTCGGTATGGGCGTGCCCTTTGACTCGGGTTTTATAGTTATCTTCGTCCTTATATTTTGAAAATTGAACCTTTGTAGGGATTGTTAGATAAGGTAGTTCTCAAGGAAGGGAACACCGATGTTTTAAAGTATCGGTTTATAGTTTAAAGGTTTTTCGTGCTCACTCGTATCCTTGACTCCGTTAACTTTATGTGGTGGTATGTAGTTAGATTAAACAAGTTTGTGCTTTATATGCTACCTAACGGGTCACTGACTTGACTACAAACCTTTGATCTAATGTATAATTCCTTATCCTAGAAGCTATATATTGAATTCGATAAGTTAGGCTACCGGATGTCGTTCTACTCTATATACAAATGATATAACCAGTATTACATTACAGGAAACAAAACGAATACGGAACAATCACACATGATTAAATAAAGCTTTTCACAATGCAACATACAAATCAGATCTAAAACCAAAAAACTATATTTTATACAAATCAGATCTATTTCATTTGAGATGCTCTCGGTCTATCTTTTCTTTCGTTTTAGTTTTCATTGTTTTGGTTCTACAAATATTTTTACATGTTTGTGTCTGTTTATATATTGAACACTTTTTATAGAATGAATGAAATCTTTGATTTTTATAAATGGAGAACAACGGAGAGATGGTGTTTCATTTTTGACGAACAAGAAAACGAAATCCACTCACTGTTTTAAGTATCTAGTAAAGATACGTCAATAAGATTTCATCGAAAATTCATGTGTAACTACAGTTATACATTTGCAAGATTAGCACGTTTCGTGAATTTAGTGTAGCATAGACATAACAATAATGGCTATACTTCTCACTTAAACCAATCCTTCGCGTTATTCACTATGATGATCCGTTTCATCGAATATCTCATCCTACATGAAATAAACAAGAAAAGAAGTTGAATCATCTAGATAATCAATAAAGAACAATAATAATCGATGAAAATCTAAAAGTTGTCATACCTTTAGGAGCTCTTCCATAACATCTTCCATTGTTATGATGCCAATGACATTGCCTTCTTGTCTAAAAGAAGAAAACGGTTTCTCCATTATATTAACAACCTCTGGTAAATATTTATTCGACCACCTTCTGCTCTTGGATGATTCTGCACGTGACACATTTCCACTTCCATAAACCGACTTAAACTTATTAAACGTTCCCCTGCTTCTTAAACCTCCGTTGCTTTTATAGCTTTCGTTCAGAATATCCAGTCTCACTTCACTTGAATACTTGCTGGTTGACTGCTGCTGCTGCACTGTTCTACCTTGTTGTTTTATGACCGCAGCTATGTGACTTAGACCTTTCTGGAACTCGTTTAATATGTCATATAATGGCATGGTGTCTGAAACTCTATGATAAAACAACAAAGTGTTATATAAATTATATAACTTTTTTGTTGGGATATATTATATATATATTTATACCTTGGAATAAGGCGAAGAGTGATGTTTTTTATAGGCACACAATCTGCTGGATTGATGGTCATTAGATTCTTCACCTGTAGTTAACAACGAGTAAGAATGTTTAAGAACGTTATTAAAGTTCATTTACTTTTTTGTTTTTTCATTAAATGATTACCAGAAGAGCTCCAATTATGTTTTCTGGGTGATCATAGTATACTGGTACTCTGCTATAACCCTTCTCGATAATCAGATTCATCAGATTTTTATCTAATTTGGCGTTAATATCGACTGAAAAAGCTTCAGATAGAGGTGTCATGGCGTCTCGTGCTGTTTTTGAGGTAAGTTCAAGTGCTCCTCCAATTATCGTTGTCTCATGAAGTGACAAGCTTCCACCTTTTCCTGCCTTTATAAATATAAAGTTATGAATCCTCTTAGTATTAGACTTTTATAACTATTTATAAGACGGGTGTTAATAAAAGGTAACACTGTACCTTATTACCATGAAAATCAACTAATGTTTTTAATTCAGCTCGACGAAAAAGACTAACGTGCCCCTTACCCAGTATGAAATCTAGCACTTTGCTTATCGGGTATGCTACAGGAAACCAAATCCAGACAAGAGCACGAACAAATGGAGTCACGGCTGCTCCAATTACCAGACCGTAACGTGAGCAAATAGACTGTGGTATAATCTGGTCAAAGGTAATGGCTTTGGTTAAGTTATTTTTTTACATTGATTTTTTTCATAGTGCTTATGTTAAAATCCTTACCTCTCCAAAGAGAAGTATCAATGTAACTGAAACGATAATAGCACCCATTTCCGGGACCAATTTGTTCAAGAATATAGGAAGAGCCTGGAACGATTATAGGACACATGTTTAAATATGTTTAAAAGGTATCAAATTGGAGAATTATTTTCCCTTTATAAATATAAATTACCTCCATGGCAGTTGCATTACTGATCAAGAGAGTGCAAAGAACTAAATGATGGCTCTTCACAACTGATAAGATCTTTTCTACATTGACACAAGGTTATGATTAAGTTAAGAAACGCGGTCAAGTCTTTAAAATAAATCTGCAAAAAAGGAGCAAGCATACTGGCGCGTAGACGGTCCAAGGGCTTTCCTGATGCAGCAAGAACTTCAAGGTCAACGAGACTCATTGACATGAGTCCTAGTGTGAGTCCTGACATCATTCCAGCAAACATAACGATCATCGCAATCACTGCTACATGAAAGAAGAAATCTAGATTACAACACGATAAGTACTCCATTTCAGTTTCACAATCTACAACCCTCGGCCTGATATCTGGTTTTACGTATTTATATTAAATAGGGTATAAACTTGAGCATATTCCAATGAAAACCGCTCTTGTTCATCAAAAACCGAGTAAGCATTTTGTCATTTAGTTTTAATATTGTTGTTAGTCTGTCCAAAAGCAAAACAACTGATCATTTCTAATACCAGAACTTTGTTGGCCGACTTTGATGCCTCGATATTATAAACGAGTCAACTTGGGTTGTATATATGGACACAAACCAAGCTTAGTTAGAATTCAAACACATGTGTTTAAAATACTACCTTTTAAGGAATAAAAAGGATATGGTCGTCTAGTGAAGGGAATATATGATCAAGATCAATACTTGATGGCATTAAAGCTTTGGAAGTTTCGGTATCAGGATATCCAAAAAGAGGTTGAGCGTAGTTGAAGATGCTTTGGTATAGCGGATCATGTTGGGTCTGCTTTTCCGAATCAGTTGGGATTACTTGCTCAAGCCATCACGGTCTACATGGATGACGCGTTATATTTTGTTGAAAGTTAAAGTTTGGTGTAAATGGGTTCGGGTCAAAACAAGTTTGTTTGTCCCGTTATATTTTGTTCGCTTTCTCTTGGTTACAACCTTCATTCCTTTTTGACTATGTCGAGTGGTTTGCTAATGAAATGATTATAAGTTCTCTTGATTATTCTTTATGTTGTTTAATGAAGAACCACAAACCCACTACGACAATGAAGAAGCACAAAGTGTGGTACAGTTATGAATATTGTTAGGTTAAACGGGGTGTTCAAAGTTTGGTTTCAAACTGAAAACCCATAAATCAAACCCAACAAAAACCGAAACAATCAAACTGAAATATATCTATGTTTTCGGTTTGGTTTTTAACCAAACATTAGACATTTGATTTTTGGTTTGGTTTAGGTTTGACATATCTTTAAACTGAGAAAACCGAAAAACCCAAATAGAAATATCTGTACTTATAAATAATTTTTATATTTAAAGAATTTAACTATAATTTATAGAAAACAAGTAATTTCAATAGTTCCGATTCACAAATACCCAATTATAACCATAAGTCCTTAATTTGAATTCTAAGTCCTGATTAGAAACTACATATTGTAAAAATTAAAATTTGCTAAAAGAAAAGGATATGTGCTATCAACGAGAACGGTAAGGTGAGAGTATAGATGAAAGATGGTTCTGAATTAGAACGAAACCCCTTATCTTATTCCATAATATTGATCTTCATTTATGGGGGTGTTAAACCCTAAACCTAACGGACCCAAACCCACATATCGGGTTTGAGCTTATTATCAAATACTCACCGGCAGTTCGAGCGACGAAATCGTGAAAGCTCGAAGTGGATAACGACACCCTAACTATGAAAATAAACTTAAAGATAAATAAATAAAAATAAAAATAAAATATACATAAAGACGTTGAACTTGAGATCCGACTTTGGTAGATTTGTCTTCATAAAACGCGCGCTTGATTTTTTTTTTTTTTTGATCTTGATCTTGACAACTTCCATCTTTGACTTAGTGGTGAATTTAGCCGACTTTAGACGGCTGTAAAAGAAAATAAAAGATGGATTTAGCCGGCATTAGGCGGCTTCAGAAAGATAAATAAAATAGGGGATAGGCTGTTTTGGTGCCCGAGAGATGGGGAGGGCTGGTTTGGTCGTCGGTTGTGGGGGTAGCGGGTTGGGCAACGGGTGGGGTGGGTGCGTCGGGTTGAGGGTTGTCACGAGTGGGGGTGGAAAATGAGCGGGTGAGGTGAGATGTAGGTGAGTTGTCATAGTCTTCCTCTAAGAATGTGTAGGATTTGGGTGCAGAATTGGATTTTTTAATGAACGAAAAAACGGACTCGTCAAAGTTTACGTGTCGTGATATGATGATCTTTCGTGTGGTTAGATCAAGGCACCGATAACCTCTATGATTCATGGGATAGCCAAGGAATATGCAAGGGGTGGAACGCGGTTGGAGTTTGTGTTTTGTGTGAAGATGTGGGTAGCATAAGCACCCAAAGACGCGAAGATGTTTAAATGGAGGTGGTTAATTAAAAAGCTTTTGAAAGGGGATTTCATTGTTGATTGCGATTGATGGTAGAATATTTAAAAGGTATGTTTCCATGTGTAGGGCTTCTACCCAATAAATAGGAGGGAGACGTGCTTGAAAGAGTAGGGTGCAAATGAAATTGTTTACTATGCGGATCATGTGTTCCGATTTTCCATTTTGTTGTGACGTTTTTGGACAAGAAAATCGAAACTGAATGCCGTGAGTTTCAAAAAGTTTATGTAAAGCATGATTATCAAATTCACCTCCATGATGGCATTGGAAGGCTTTTATTTCGCGGTTGAATTGTGTTTTAACATACTTTTGAAAAATTAAAAATTTGTTATAAACATCACATTTTTGTCTTAACGGAAAAACCACAAGAAATGAGAGAAATGATCTAAAAAATGTCATAATATTTTATCCCCGTGACACTCGGTATGGAAGAAGTCCATAAATCCGAATGCACGATATCAAAGACCGACTCAACTTTCGAAGTAGAAGTATAAAAAGGTAAAGCAATATGTTTTCCCAACTGATAATTGTTGCACAAGTTTTGAGGCTTGTGATTATTACATGAAATTAAATTACTAGAAACGAGAATACTAAGTGCATCATGTCTTGGATGTCCAAGGTGTTGATGCCAAAGATCTTGACTTGAAGTGAGAAAGGCCAGATGAGGTTTGGTAACCAGATAGAGGTCGTTGATGCTATCACATCTAAGAAGATTTTTGCGTGTCCGAAAGTCCTTTACATGAAAACCAAATGGGTCAAATTCAATAGTGCAAGTATTTTCTCGGGTGAGTTTTCTTACCGAAACAAGGTTTTTAATAATTTGGGGCGTTACAAGAATATTATTAAGCTTTAAAGGTCTTGAGGTGGTCAATAAATGGCTATTCACGGATTGAGTATCGGGTATTGAGGACCCATTACCGACCATTATAGATGAATTAATACGCTTATTAGAAATAGTATCGAGGGTACCTGAATTCGACGCAAGGTGAAAAATGGCCCAGGTGTCCATGTACCATTCAACCGTCCATGATCGGTAAAAGACATGTTATTAAATGCTTGGGGCAAGGTTGTTGGTTCATCGGAATTTGCGGTGGTGTAGAAAATAGTAGGTGGTGTCGGGTAGGAGGTTCTCGGGTTTGGAGGTTGGGTGGGTGGGGCTGTCGGATGTGGAGCATAGGAGTGGGGAGAATAGGCTGTTGGGTGGGGGGTAGGCAGTGGGTGGGGCTGGTATCCAGGCGCTGGGTAGGGCGGGTATCCAGGAGGGTATAAGGCGGGTGACTGGGGCTGGTATGGGGCAGGAGCCTGGGTCGGGTAGTGGATTGGGTATGGGGCAATAGGTATTGGGCTTGGGTAATGGGTTGGGTAGTTTGTTGGGCCATAGTTAAATGGGTTATATGTCTTCATTTGATCAGTGTTTGTCCAGGTTGCATGGGAGGGTTTCGATTTTCAGTATTGTTGCCCCCGTGAAAATACTCAAAATTTTTACCCTAACGACAAAATCCCCGTTAAGAGTTTCGACAAAATTGATTAAAGTTTGGACGTGGTGAATTGTTGTTCTTACATGTATAATCGTGGGAGAGTTTGATGTGTTGGTGTGAATTGGTTCATGGCTAGTTGTATTTAAGCGTGTTTCTTCCATCTCAAGCAAGGAACGGGTATCAATAAAGGACGGTAAGGGTTTTATGATACGTATAAGAGTGGACATGGTTGCGTATCTTGTGGAGAAGCCATTTAGGGTATGCATAACAAAGGTTCGTTCATCGATTGGTTGGTCCATATTTTCAAGGAGATCAAAGATTACCTTAAGGCGGTGACAATACTTTGCTACCGAGAGATCACCTATGGGTAGTGGTTCGGAGGTCGTCATTTAATTGCATAGCACGAGCTTCCTTGTTGCTTTGGAACAAGTCATGAATTGCTTTCCATAATTCGGTGGCGGTTTCGCTTTTCTTCATCACCATTTGCAAGATTGGTTTGCTTATTCTGCTGAAAATTCACATTTTTACTAATGCATCTCTTTTAATCCATGTTTTATCGTCTCTTCTTTAAGGAAGAGTTGTGTCATCCAAAAAACCTTCAGCTTCATTGGTGATGCAATGTATCTCAACGAATTTTTTCCAATGAGTATAGTTTATATCTTCAAGATCAAGGGTAACCGGAATGTGAGCCTTTATGTTTGTTAAACCATAGGATTTCTCCGATGGTCCGACTTTATCTGATCCTGGTATATTTGATAATCGATTGGAATGATTTTTAGGGTTTACAGGTCGACGACAGGTTTAGGGTTTGAAAAATAAAAATCGAATATGAGAGAATGGTCGGATAATTTTTGAGAGATATTTGGAGCCCGTTATGGCTCTGATACCAAATTAGAATGATAAACCCCTTATCTTATTCCATATTATTGATCGTCATTTATAGGGGTATTAAACCCTAAACCTAACGGACCCAAACCCACAGTTTGGGCTTAGGCTACATCTAATAGGTTCGAGTTATGTGCTTGAGAGCGTATGTTAAATTCTGAAATTGAAGGTAAGCTTGATATCTTTGGATACGTTTGAGATAAGAGACATTGCATAAATGCAATATGGAGGTATAAAGATGATCAAAGGTTCCATGATGATTCTTTGTGAAACAAGAAAATAGATTTGTGTATACTATTTGGATGGTTGTGTGGAAAACGGTGATGTAGATTATGGGTATTATGTCAAATCTGAGGTGGCATATGGGGCGTATTCGGTTAATCCAGTCGTACTTCATCACGAAGCCGAGGACGATTAGGGTAGTAGTGTTGAGGAAGAATTTGAGGTGCCTCAGGGACATAAAATAAACTAGATAACTTTGTTCTTGCTCGAGATACACATAAACCACTAAGGTTTGGGGATCAAAGTAACATGTTTACTCGCTCATTTACCGTTGTGGAAGAGTTAAACAATGAGTCTAGTAGGACCAACTGTGATAGTTGCCTGTATTACGAGAGGTTGCAAGAGGCAGGTACACGAGAGATATGGTGATTGCTTGTAAAAGCAAGGCTAAAATTGAATATACCAAGGTTTTGCCTAAAAGGGAATGTGACATGAATGAGCTAGGTAAAGCAAACGAGATGCGTGATATGGAGATTGTCCACAAGAGGGGCAACTGAACCTCGAGGATTACTTAGTCGAAGTATGTACAAAACATTCTTGGAAATTACATAGTTAATCATTGTATATACCATAGGGAGCACACTTTAAGGTATTGTTGAAGGACCACCCGTCGAATGACTAGGATGTGGAAACAAAATGAGTAAGGTTACATATATGAATGTTGTAGAGAACTTGATGATATGCACTAGACTAGATGTTGTGTACATGATGAGTTTCCTGAAAGGATCTACTCTAATTATATATAGTGTATGAGAAAGATGAAGGTGAATACTGAGATGTTAACACTCTCGTGGACGAAGATTATGCGAAGTACCCTTACGAGGTATATGGTAGTGTCGTTCAAAATATCGTTGCATCGACTACTACATAAAACACATGGATTAAATGTCTTTTAACCAAACTGAAAATAAACCTAACGATAAAGTTGATTTCAAATCCAAAGTTCAATTAATACCCGAAAATATTTAGTATCGGGATCGACTACTATTTAGATTAAGATAAAAATCGTTAACCCGATATACGATATCCGATATCATATGTACCATATGAAAATGTTCACATGGTGGTATTGTTGTAAGGGGAGGGATAACCTCACCCCCCCTCCTCTCTTTCTTCACCCCCCTTATCCTTATTATTATTATTATTATTATTATTATTATTAATATTAAAAATATAGATCTTAAATTAAAAATATAGATGTAAGATAATTATATTAATAAAATAAACATTACTCATAACAAAATACATAAATAATTAAACATAACAAGTTATTGAACATAACAAACTAGATTATCTAATCATCTACATCAACACCTTCGGGATCACAAGTTGAAGGGTTAAGTTGACGATACACTTTTTGTCGATTAACATATGGGGTAAATCCTATCCATCAGCCCTAAAATGGTCCATAACAACCTGCATTTGAGATCGACCAGCTTGTTCAGCTACTCGAAATTTGGCACTAGCATTGTATACGGTTCTTAACGAAGAAACATTATTTTCGTTTTGCTTCTTCAATGTTGTTAATATATCACGTGGTTTTACATTCTGCTTTAACAAATCTGCAACCAAAGTGTTTTCATTATCAGTTAGCCGTATTACATATGAATGACCTTCCATAAACTCTGCAGGCTCATGATTATGTGTAGCACATTTCACACTTAATCTCCAGACATCAATTGTCTGATAATATTTTCCAACCAATTCAAATGGACAACCAATTTTTTTTGTCAAACGTTCTCTACTAGACGTATTTTCATTATTAGTTTTTTTACTTTTGTATATACCACCCCGATCACACATAAGTAAAACTTTAGAAACGTAACCATTTTTTGATTTTGATTTTTTAATAACAATAACATAACCAAGAGACCGGGCCACATTTTGCGCCCAATTAAATAAATCTTCACGAGTACTGAAGACCTGAAACAAATTGAAAATTTGTAAATATAACACAAATATATTACTAAATGAACGAGATTAATGTTATTTTAGAAAATAAGGTTAATGTAATACCGTATCGGTTGTAAATTCTGAACTATTATCCATTTGAGAATGTAATGAAACGAAGTAAACTTTGAGATTGCAATGAAAGAAATTGAAATGTGAGAATGAAATGTGAGAATGAAATGCTCGTTTATAAACAGAAAACCAGAGAATCTTTCCTTTTTCTTTTACTTTAGTCGCGTCAAACAGAAAACCAGGGAATCTTTCTTTTTTCTTTTACTTTAGTCACGTCAAATAATTTAAACTTTTAAATAAATAAAATAAAAACGAGATTTCGAGATTAAGATTCCCTGGTTTAGTCAACTAATCATATTAATCTTGAGTTGACTAAAGTAATATTTAAGTGAATATCATTTAATTAGAAGAAAGTTATCATATTTATATCACACGCATAACCGGTAATAACATTTATATTTTCATAACATTTTGTCTTAATTTTTTGATTTTTTTCATCAAAACTAAATAAATAAAAGTTTTCGTTTAATAATTTAAAAAAATTAAATATATAACAAATAAAATAATATGAAATAATAATAATAATAAAAAAAAAAAAAAAAAAAAAGATTAATTTAAAATATCAATTTGACTTTTGGGGGTGTTGATAACCAAAATATGATTTTAGGGTGTCTCTATCACCACCCTTGTTGTAAATGCAAAAGGAGAAGAAAAGAAAAAAGGTTTAATAAGAGTAGCACTGCCGACACGGGAAATCAAGATCCAAATGATTTAAAAGGTGGCCCACGACTCACTCGTTTAACCATCAGATTTCAATTTTCCCCCAACTTCATCTCTTTATTTCACACTCTCTATTTACAGATCCAAGATCCATTCATTTTTTCTTCTTTTTAGATCCATCAATCAAAGGTTAGTAATCAATTAACTTTCTTAATTTGTTCATGTTTCTTTGTTTTAGTTCACCATTAATCTTGAATCGATATATATATATGCTATATATCTATTTGTATAATTGTGGGATTCCATATTTGTTCATAGTTTTTATTAAATCTTCAATCTTTATTTGTAAATCATTAAGTTATGGAGGATGTTTTATTTTCTTGTTTTCTGTCTTTCTATTTTGGGAAAGTACTAATTACTATCACTTTATTCAATCATATGATACAAGTCAAAATGTAAACAAATTTCTGTTTTTTGATCCCAAATAACATTTGCTTTTTCTTACCATGGCTGAGTACATTTACCGGCTCAAAACGAGTCATTTACCTAAAATAATATATAAAACCAATTGGTCTTTCACATCTGAATCTGGAAAGTAACTCTTGAAAAACATAAATAATTCAAAACATGACTTGTTTTAGTATGTTTTTTTTTTGTTGGCAGAGTGTAGAGTGTTTTTAAGCTTGAAACTTTGAAAGAACTGAGTAGTTATGTCGAGAAGACCAGGAAATACCACGCGTCGCCTTGGTAACGGTGGGAATCCTTTAGGGGGGATTTTTCATTCGAAATCTAAAGCTTCACCGCTACTATCCATTGTTCTTGTCTTACTTGTAAGTTTAAAAGTTATCTTATATTTTGTGTTTAGTACATTCCGTTGAATGTGATCTGATTCGGTGTCTTTTATGCAGGGAACAGTCCTTGTGATTGGCTATGTTTACAAAGGCTCAGGTGTGTACGAATATCTTTATATTTGGTTTTTAGTTACTTTGATAAACAAATTTTGTTATGTGTAATGGTAAAATATATTTACTTATCTACCCATGTTTTAAGGTTTTACTATTGCACGATAGAGCCTGTTTCGGTCATTCTATATGGTATTAATTTCTTAAATAACCAGATCTGTCGAACACTCGAATATCTAGTTAGTACAACATTATTCATCAGAATCACATCCAAACAGCATTTCCTACAATCCTACTACCCGTTTTATTACATCTTCTAATTTCATTTTCCAAATTTTATATTTGACTAATCACTTGATCTTTACAATGCAGGTGGATCTGGGGACTATAAAGCATTTAGCAAGATGGAAGGTAGAGGCGTTTCTTGTTTAGATCAATAATCACACAATCATTCTTGTTTACAGTAAAGGAATAACTTTGTTTTAATATTTGAGAGGGGGGCTAACCCGAACTTTTTGAACATTTTCAGGGGATTTTAGTTGCACTTATGATGTTCATTCGGCAATACCTATTTTAAAGAAAACGTATGGTGATAGCATGCACAAAGTATTGCACGTGGGCCCCGATACTTGCTCAATAGTTTCTCAGTTAACAAAAGAAAAGGACACTGAAGCATGGGGTGTGGAACCGTATGATATTGAGGAAACCGATGTTACTTGCAGAAATCTTGTGCGAAAGGGTCTTGTTCGTGTTGCTGACATCAAGTTCCCTTTGCCGTACAGGGCTAAATCGTTCTCTCTAATCATAGTTTCTGATTCAGTCGATTATTTATCTCCCAAGTATCTTAACAAAACCCTTCCAGATTTGGCAAGAGTTTCTGCTCAAAATCTCGTTATATTCACAGGTAACTTTCTATATAATTAACGACTGTCAATCAAGGTTAAGGTTAAATCCGTAATTACATAATCCTGTTAATATTTTGTTATTTCAGGTAAACCTAGTAGTTCAAAAGCTAAGCTCCCACAATCATCAAGATTTGGACGCCCGGTAAGCATTTGTTGTCCTTAGTTTTTACTGAAAAAAAATGCGTTAGCTATGATTACAAAAACAATATCATTACAATAATAATCTTTCTTTTTTAATAAAACCATTTTGGAGTTTGCGTGCATTCAAAATAGAGTTTGTACGACTTTAAATATGTTTCAACTTATTTGAGATAAAACACAACCCATATCAACCCATTTGTAATAAATGGGTCAAAAGTTCCACCGTAATATTTTATTATTTCATAATGATTTGAAAATAACGATTTAAATGAAACATTTTGTAAAGGCTAAAATGAGGAGTGCAACTTGGTGGGCGCGGTTTTTCGTTCAGACAAGCCTTGAGGAGAACGAAGCAGCAGCAAAAAAGTTTGAGCAGGCAGCTGCCAAGAGTTCATACAAGCCAAAATGCCAAGTTTTCCACTTAAACTCGTACCATTGATGTTGAGATAGTAACATTTTATTATTATTTTCGCCGGTTTTTTTAGCCGGGAGAAGAAGACTCCGGCTCAGTTCACATATAGATATAGTTGTGTTGTTCTTGGTTTAATTTTGGTGGAAGATGTTGACTCCATCACCACCTCTATGCTCTTATTTATACCAATTCATTATAATTTTATGAACCCGACTCAATAGTTGTATAATTATTCGTTTAAAGACAAAGAACAAGTTTTATAATACTTTGTTCAGAAGATTTGGACTCTGGATTCTTTTAATTTTGTAGTTTTAAAATATTACTATCATGAGATAAGGCATCATTTTATGTTCGTAAGTGAATATATATCAAATGTTTTTCCCAGCGAAGACAATCTTTTATGTTCGTAACTGAATAAATATCAGATGTTTTTACTAGGGAAGACAATCTGTAACACAACACGAATATAAACAAGTTAGGGTTGAGCCTAAATAGTTAGGACATATTTGTTACATGAAAATAAAGGGTTAGCGTGTCAAACATGTCCAACCTGAATAAACTTTTTATGTCGTGTTAAGGTTGATGGGTTTCTGTGTTATGTCAACCTATTTGATGACAATTAGAAATTTTGACACACCAATCTAAATATTTGACTTGCCACTCCGAAGTTTTGAGCTACCAACTCGAGTCTTAACAAGCAAGTTCGAAATTTCGACCCGTCTACCCGTTTATTTTAATTGGTTCATTGGTTGTGTACTAATCATGGTTAAAATTTTGTTGACATGAATAGCCTCCCCTAATTGGTCCATTTGAATTGTTTGATGTTTTTTAGCCAACTTTTATTATTTTTTAACTTATATGTATATATTATGTGGTATATAAACAATTTAAAGTTGGTTCCTTTATAAAAAGAAATGGCATTAATTAGGGAGGTATGATTTTGGGTTGGGCTCACCATGAGTTGATGTTACAAACCAAGGGCTATTAATGGTGGAGTATTTATATAACTTAGATGTCAAATCTTGGCTACAAGATAAAATGATAAATGAACATGTTTAAAAGTACATTTTATGTTAAAGTGTCTACTTATTTCTTGATGGTTTGTCCCCATTTCATTATAAGCCTAACCCTACATATATGATATGTTTCTTATATATGTATAGATTGTGTTGAAATCAGACTACAAAGAACTAAACGAAATATTATTATTGCAAAACGGTACATAAACATAATACAACAACTCCTTAAATACTATACAAAATGACACCCTAATGGCCAAACGGGACTAATATGACCCTAAACAAAAAAAGTAGTTGTACCATGGGTACTAACTCAATTAAACTTGCGAATAAACGTTTCACGAGGATCCTTGCGAGAATTGTACTTAATGGAAACCTTATGAAGTTATAACATGTTACAAAATGATGTTGGAACTTAGATATGTAACTATGATCAGAAAGAATGAAACCGCGACAAAAAGATGGATAATTTTTTTTTGAAAACGAATGGATATCTATTTAAGCTTGTGTGATCTTATGAATGATCTGTAATTATAATTTTGGTGATATGGTCAATGGCCACGATATAAAATAGAGAGTGTGAACGGGCCGGGAATCCCTTGAATATATTAGATAAAGAGAACTTTTGGTTTTTCATGTTGTTTGATGACGTACCATCGGCATGCCGATAGAAGTCTATCGGCATAACGATGGTACACCGAAAGATCTAGTAAGCTTGGCACAACCTTCGATAAAAGGAATCTAAGTAACATTTATTACCCGAAGAACATCCTAAGGACCAGGAGGCCGAAGGATGACTTCTCGACAAAGAGTACAACACTCCGGAATACCTTCAGGATAAACAAGGTGTTACACTAAGAACACGCTATTATCCGAATCTCAAGGTCTATAAATACCAAGCTCACACTTCACTTCAAGGGTAACGTTTACACACATTATACACTCTTACTTTACATTTTATCCCTTACTCTTCGATATCTTACTCTCACGCCCGAGGTAAACCAGGGGACCAACCCCGCTCCGTTTACTCGTGTGTTGTTTGTTTGTGCAGCTAGTCTTAAGATCGAAGATAAGGATCAGGCTGAAGGTCTTCTTCGGATCAGCTCTTTCGGATCCGAACCTTCTACCCCCTTTGTGTTAGCGATATTCCGGTGTCGCAACATTTGGCGCCATCCGTGGGACCACAACATGGATTTTACGGCAAATACTTCAGGAAGTCATAGGGAACCGATAGTCGAAGATGAAACTCCAAGAAACGACCAGCATGATAAGGAGAGAACTACTGGGATCTCGGAGGAGTTCCTGGAAAAGAATTATGACGCGCTCAAGGCCATGTTAGAGGAACATGACCGAAAGAAGAAGAAAGATCATTCCCGAAAGAGTCCTCCGGTGGTTCGAAAGATTATCTATTCGAGCGACTCGGAACAAGACAATAGTGATGAAGAAGATGATCTGAGCCTTCCTTATCAATCAGATTTCGCTTCCAAGTTCACCAGAAGAATCTCAACATTCACGATGCCTCGAAAGGCGAAGATGCCTAGCATTGTGCGTACTTACGACGGAAGTGGTGACCCAGACGACCATTTGGCAATCTTCTCCGGCGCAGCTGATACCGAAGGTTGGCCTATGCCAATCTGGTGCCGAATGTTCGCTCAAACCTTCGTCGGACCGGCGAGAGTGTGGTTCGGAGAACTGCCGGAAGAAAGCATAGACAGTTTCAAGGACATGAAAAAGAAGTTTGAGACTTATTTCATGCAACAGCGTAGGTATACACGAGGTCCAACAGATATTGCTAAGATCAAGCAAAGGGAGAACGAGAGTCTCCAGGATTTTGTGGAAAGATGGAAGCGGGAGCTTCTGCAGATTAAAGGGGGGGATGATATGCTGAAAGTATCGGGATTCATGGAAGGAATTCGGATACCGGCCCTCATTGCGAAGCTCAATGCCCGAGTGCCCGTTACAGTGGATGAAATGATGGAACGTGTTAAGAGATTCCTCAATGGGAAAGAAGCTTCGAGACAATACGTCGAGTCTAGCACAGTTGCATCCCGAAAGGGGTTAAAAGTGGTATCCCCTGCTGCAAGTCCTCCGTGGAGGTCGTCCCCGAACAGGAAAAGCTTTTCCCCCGGTAGCCATGAAAGAAGGTTCGGACGAGGACTTGTCCGAGCCTCTCCTTTCACCACATCCGGAGAATCTCGACGGCACATAAACTTCACGGAACTCAGCAAAACCCCCAGCGAGGTCTATGCCACTGAAAAAGGAAGAGTCCATTTCACTGCTCCGGCTCCCTTAGTAGGTACCCCAGATAAGAGATTCCTAGACCGGTGGTGCGAATTCCATCGGGATAAAGGGCATTACACAAACGATTGCTTTCAATTAAAGAAGCAGATCGAGGAGGCCGTAAGAACTGGACAACTGGACCACCTGATGGAAGGAATCAAACAAGGTGGCCAAAAGAAGCAAGGCATGGCTCACCCAGGAAAAGGAAAAGGGAAAGAGATACAGATGGTTTTCTTCGAAGGAGAATGTAGCAAGACCTGTGACGAAGAAACGGAGCCTTGGATGATGCAAGACATGTATTTTCCCCCAGTAAATACTCGTGAAGGAGTCACGGATCCAATGGTTGTGGTAGGAGATATTGGAAACCAAACGGTCCACAGAATATACATTGATAATGGGAGTGCTTCGGAAATACTCTTTGAACGATGTTTTCTAGAATTGGATTCCGAGGTACAGCGTAGGATGGAGAGATGCTCCCAATATTTGGTTGGGTTTTCCGGAGAGGCAGTAAAACCAATTGGTCAGATCCGACTACCTTTCACCATCGGGAATGAAGACAAGTTTCGGACTGTGGAAATCAACTTCCTTGTAGTCCGAGCTCATTCTCCGTATAACGTCATCATCGGGAGACCCGGAATAGCCAAGCTCCGAGCCATTGTATCGACAGCCCACTCCCTCATGAAATTTCCTACACCCGGAGGAATCGTTGAAATACGTCCGGAAGCCCACAAAGTGTTAGAATGCCAAAGGATTGAGAGAATATTGCAGAAAGATGAGGGAGAAACGAAACCAGGAAGGGTCATCATTCATCCGGATCACCCGGAACAGACTGTTACAATCGGAGATACATTCACCGAGGAAGGCAAGGAAAAACTCATTACACTCCTTCGGCAAAGCAGGGACATCTTTGCCTGGAAACCCTCGGATATGACCGGGGTTCCAAGAGGGCTAGCTGAACATAAGCTAGCCATCCAGAAAGGGAAAAATCCGATAGTGCAGAAGAAGCGAGGTTTAGCGCCTTACCGAAGTAGAGCCACTTGTGAAGAGGTCAAGCAGTTGACCGAAGCTGGAATCCTTCGTGAAGTTCGATACCGCACCTGGGTGGCGAATCCGGTCATGATTTTGAAAGGTGATAACACCTGGAGAATGTGCGTGGACTTCAAGGATCTCAATGATGCTTGTCCGAAGGACGCTTATCCATTGCCGGAAGTGGATCTAAAAGTGGAAGCACTAGTTGGTTTCAGGTTCAAGTGTTTTCCAGATGCGTATAAGGGATACCATCAGATACAAATGGCTAAAGAAGATGAGGACAAGACGGCTTTCCACACCGATATGGGAATCTTCTGCTACAGAAAAATGCCCTTCGGTCTGAAGAACGCCGGAGCTACCTACCAAAGGCTGATAGACAAAGCTTCTTCGGAACAGATAGGAAGGAATTTGGAAGCCTATGTTGATGATTTAGTCATAAAATCCATATCAGAAGAAGTAATGATCCAAGATATCCGGGAAACATTCGCTAACCTCCGGAAAATAAATATGAAACTCAACCCAAAGAAATGTTCTTTTGGGATGGAAGAGGGCAAATTCCTGGGTCATATCGTTACTCCAAATGGTATCAAGGCAAACCCAGAGAAAGTTCGGGATATAGAAGGAATATCGTCTCCCAGGACTATGAAGGAAGTTCAAAGCCTAAATGGCAAAGTCATAGCCCTGGGACGTTATCTCTCGAAGTCCGCCGAAAGATCACTACCGATCTTTCGAACTTTAAAGAATTGCGTGAAGAAAGGTGATTTTCGTTGGACACCCGAAGCCGAAGAAGCTTTGCAAGAGATAAAGAGGTACGTAATGGCGCTTCCTACTTTGACCGCGCCAAAGGAAGGAGAAACTTTGATCTTGTATCTATCAGCAACGGCCGAAGTCATTAGTTCGGCACTTCTAGCTGAAAGAAAAGGAGAGCAAACGCCTATCTATTTTGTTAGTAAGGTGCTACAAGGTCCCGAAAACAACTATACTCAGATAGAGAAGATAGCGCTAGCTTTGGTTTATACCTCCCGAAGGTTGAAGAGATACCTTCAAGCCCATAGCATCCGAGTGATCACTAACCAACCATTGAAACAAATCTTAAGGAATGTGGAAACGGCCGGAAGACTTACAAAGTGGGCCATTGAGCTAGGAAGCTACGATATAGAATATGTCCCCAGGACGTCTATAAAAGGACAAGTTCTGGCGGATTTCATGGCCGAAGTCCCCGATGAGGTTGTTCCCAGAGAGACTCTTCTGGAAGAAACAAGTGCTGAACAGCCCACAAAGAACAAAAAGAGAAAAAGACCGGCGGAGCCCAATGTTGAAGGAAAAAACAAGAAGCAAGATCACACCTGGTACCTCTTCACTGATGGATCCTCCAGTTCAGAAGGTTCGGGGGCGGGAATTCTCCTCGTCAACCCGGAAGGAAAAGAGTTTTCATTCTCTATCCGCTTTGGTTTTGATAACACAAATAACGAATCCGAGTATGAAGCCCTGTTGGCCGGATTACAAAAAGCCAAAGGAAAAGGAGTGGAACATTTGAAGGTTAAAGTGGACTCCAAGTTGGTTGCTAACCAGATCAATGAAACGTATGAAGCTAAGGAGGACCGAATGAACAGATACAAAGAGAAGGCAAAGAGTTTGATGGCCACCTTTCAGTCATGTACAATCGAGCAAGTTTCGAGAACGAAGAACAAGGTTGCTGACACCCTGAGCAAATTAGCGTCGATAGCATTCGGACACACCACAATGGAAGTGATGGTGGAAACACAAGACCAACGGGCGATAGCTAACCCGAAAGAAATATTAATGATCGTCGAAGACGAAGGAATAACTTGGATGACACCGATCATAAAGTTTCTGCAGGAGGGAAGTTTACCACAGGATCCGAATGAAGCGCGAAAGATCAGGATGAAAGCACCGAACTACGTGATGAAAGGTACCACACTCTATCGAAAAAACCCACTTTCACAACTACTTCGTTGTTTGGGACCATTGCAGGCCAACTACGTGATCCGAGAGATGCACGAGGGAGCATGTGGCATGCACGCCGGACCACGTAGCATTGTCTAGAAGATCACTGGATTGGGATATTTCTGGCCCACGATGCATTTCGATGCCATCGAGGTGATTCGCAAGTGTGATCCTTGCCAAATTCATGCACCTATACCGAGACTTCCCAAGCACAACTTGGTGTCAATACTATCGGCGTGGCCCTTCCAAAAGTGGGGCATTGATATTGTTGGCAAATTTCCAACGGGGACGGGTGGAATGAAATTCCTGATCGTGGCAGTAGACTACTTCACGAAGTGGGTCGAAGCAAAGCCTGTCGTCCGGATCACAGGAAAACAAGTGCAAAAATTTGTATGGGAGAATATCGTGTGCAGATTCGGTCTGCCGAATGAATTAATCTCGGATAATGGCAAGCAGTTTTCGGACAACCCGTTGCGACGATGGTGCAGCGAAATGAAAATCAAACAAACCTTTACTTCGGTAGCACATCCACAAAGCAATGGCCAGGTCGAAAGAATTAACCGGAGTATAGGTGACGGAATAAAGGCGAGGTTGGGAAGAGAAGGAACAGACTGGGTGGATCAAATATCCCATGTGTTATGGGCACACCGAACCACCAAGAAAACAAGCACTGGAGAAACACCTTTTAGTCTAACTTACGGATCCGAAGCCGTCATCCCAGCCGAAGTAGGAATGCCAAGCCATCGCATGACTTCAGAAAATGAACAAACCAATCAGGAGGAGATTCGGCTTAACCTGGTATTGCTGGAGGAACGAAGAAATGAAGCAGCAGTCCGAGAAGCTAAGTACAAAGAAAAGCTTGAGGGGACTTATAACAAGAAGGTAAGGAAGCTGGTGCTGGAAGAAGGTGATTTGGTTCTCCGAAAGAATGAAGCAAGCCGGCAGGAGAACGAAGGAAAAATGGGACCAAAATGGGAAGGTCCTTATAAGGTGACTGAGGATAAGGGTAATGGAGCTTATAAGCTGGAAGACATGACCGGTACTCCAATTCCCAGAACGTGGAACGCGATGAATCTGCGAAAATACTATCATTAGCCGATAGTGTGTAATGTAACTTTTTTTTTTATTATGAATGAAAAGCTTTCATGGCCAGTTTTTCCCTTCATTTTACTACTAGTACTATTCGAATGGATGTTCATGGCATTTGACGAAGTGTATGAACATGCAAATAATTCAGATAGTCTAAGAAAAAATAAGGATGAGATTTCGCAATCATTGAGCCTAACCTCAATGAGTATCGGACCTAACTCCGAATGATAAGTTGAGCCTAACCTCAATAAGTATCGGACCTAACTCCGAATGATAAGTTGAGCCTAACCTCAATAAGTATCGGACCTAACTCCGAATGATAAATTGAGCCTAACCTCAATAAGCATCGGACCTAACTCCGAATGATAAATTGAGCCTAACCTCAATGAATATCGGACCTAACTCCGAATGAAAAATTAAAAAAGATTCACACACAGCATTTAAACAACATAATAAATCACAACAAGTAAAAAAAAATAAAAAATAATGCAAGTGAATCCGGAAATCAAACAGGCAACTGAAGATTGTATTTATCATAATATGTTTTGTTGAAACATGTCTTCACAGGTCGAAGACATGCTTAATTGTTACACAGCAAAAGAAAAAGATAACATAAAACTTCACTCCTCATCCGAAGGAGGACCAGCAGCAGGCTCAACAGCCTGAAAGTCTTCCAGAGGAGAACCATCGGTGGCTGATAGTGCCTCAAGATAAGGGTAATCAAGATCTGAAGCATCGGCCATGGCCTTCTCCAATTCTGAAGCAGCAGCGGAATTAAAGAATGGAGAAGATGAGGGTTTCTGCTTCAGACGGCCAAGGTTGACACGAGCAACCAAACCATCATGACACCCAAGTCTGTAGTTAAGAATCCGAATCTTATCTTCGGGACGGGAGTACTCATGACTGGAGTGTAGCTTCTTAACGACATGCTTCGGACCCGTTGTTACCAACCAACTTCTGTCCGAGCGAAGCACAGCCAACTCCGAATCTTGTTTCCTCAACCTTTCCTCCAAGGACTTGAGTACATTACCATGGGAATCATACTGAGCTCGAGTTTCGGCCATAGCAGCCTCATGCTCCGTCTTCAAATTGGCTATGGCAGCCTCATGACTGGCTTTCAGTAAGTTCCTCAACTTCTCCATCTCAGCCTGGTGATCACTTTTTAACTTGTCAGTAAGCTCCCTGACAGTAGCCTCGTTAAGTTGAGAAGAAGAAGCTTTCATCGTCTCTATCTCTTTCGACAAGCGATGGCTTTTTTCACGATAATGTTTATTCCTGTCGAGAGCCTCTGAAAGTTTACCTTGAAGTTCTAGGGCTCGGAATCTCTGCTCTTCCGTTTCCCGCGCCGATGATTCCATTCGGCGACGGAGGTCAGGGCCAATGACATTTAGAGAGGCAAGAGCAAAGTCGAATTCACGACCAACTTGGACATTGCCAAGTTTTCCCAGGCGAAGAGTCTCGGCTGGAGTAGCGAGGTTGTCAACGAGATCCCGATTGATCCCATAAGTTTCTGGTTTGAAAAGGTCCCCACACTTTATCTTACTCACCGCCGGCACAAATGATGTCCCGGCCAAAGCAGCACCCAAACCCTCGGATTCAGTATCCGATTGTTCACCTTCAGAGTGAACACTAGCATCCTCCCCGTGTTCAATTTCCTTCCGCTTACCTGAAAGAAGAAAAATGAGGATCAGTAAATAATAATGAAAAACATAACTAAGACACATAGAAGCATCAAGTTTCTACCTTTCACCCAGATTCGAGTCCGGGCACAAGACCCCGCAAACTCTAAAACATGAGAAGGTTGAACGACGCCCAGGAAAGGGGAAGTACCTTCTACTTTATCTACCGAAACTTGAGTAGAAGTTTCAGCTACCAAACTCTCGGTCTCTTCAGTTTGAGATACAGTCAAGGGTGTAGTCTGAAGAGTCAAGTCCTTCGGCGACGAAGGTCCCGTATCCATAACCTCTTTCTCCAGTACATTCTCTGGATTGGTTAATAGCAGAGGTTCATCAACCAACTTAGTAACTATAAGCTCCTCGTTCCCCTCTTCCATCGGAACAGCCGAAGAAATGTCTTCTAAGGGTCTCTCACTCGCATCACCAGCTTCGGGACCAACATGAAGACCTGTTGATAAAATGTCATCAACTATCAGTCCTAGAGCAATTCTTGTTTCGGAAGAAGTCTCGCAAGAGGAGGGATTACAATAGAACTCCGTACCATCTAGAGAAGCATCTCCCTCCTCCGAACTTTCAAGGACGACAAACTTACTCTGAAAGACGGGAGTAACAACTTCTTTGTTTTTCTCTCCAGGCTTAGAAGTATCAGCCTTCGCCGTCTCAGGAGCTCCGGATTGTTGGCCCTCTCCCTCTTCCCTAATGGCCAAGCTTTTAGCAGAAACAGAAATTTTCTTCTTCTTCTTGGACACCTCAACTTTCGGTGCATTCTCTTATCCGGAATCCCCACCTTCAACGTCAGCAGTCGACCCACCGAGGGAGAACCAGTCGGTGTTCTTCCTTTTCCTGGCAACTACATTCCCCATAGAAGATGACGTCTTTGCAAACAAAGCATTGAAAAGCAAGGGGATAGTATTATTACCACTCTTCGCGGGCTGACTGCCACTACCCATAATTGTCCCGGGCGCAGGCTGGACAAAATCCTCGTCCGAAGGATCTCTCAAAGAATAGCCTGCCGGAAAAACTGCGTCAGCATCGGTATAGGGGGGAGGAAGCTCGTCCGTAGACATATGTACCACCCTGGAGTTCATCCGAACCAACCAGGTTGTTTCGCCTTCAAGAATGTTGCGAGAGATGTACTGAACTCCATCCCAATCACTCAGTTCTAAAAAATCTATCAGAGGCAAATCTACAAAAACGAAAGAAAAGTCAAAATAATGATCAGCAAGGAACTATCGGTAGCAGAAACATAAATACTTGACGTACCTCGGTCATTCATCTGCAAACAGGGCCTGGTGGCATTAGATGTCCACACCCGACTTACACCAGCCATAACCAATACATGTTCCGGCAGCGGCCGTCAATCTATCTTATGGGATGTGAAGGCCTCGATAGCAGTATCCGGAACAACCCCCTTTGCGACTGGCTCATCAGAAACAGACTCATCTTTATGTTTCCACCTCAGCCGGATGGGAGCCACACCGACGTTAACAAAGAAGAACTTTGTCTTCCAATTCTTCCGCCCAGAAGGAGCCCCGGAAGAACAAGCGGGATTCGGTTTCCTTCGCTTATCAACGGTGAACCAGTCACCAGCCTTTCCAAGCTTATAGAACGTCCGGAAAAGGTTTAGCGAAGGCTCGTAACCAAGAGCCCAGCTCTGAACTTCAAAACAAGCGAGTCTCAAGGCTCCGAGAGGATTCATCTGTGGAGGCATGAATTTGAAATACTCGCAAACCTCCAGGAAAAGTTTGGAGAACGGAAGTCGGAGGTTCGAAAACTCAAACCATTCAGCATATACACCTATCTTGCCAGGAGGGGCGTCCAGAATAGTGTCGTTCGGCCCAGGAAGAACGGCACCATACCCATCACCAATGGCATACTTTAAACAGAGAGCGTCAAGGTCTCCCTGAGTCAAAGTGTTGAAGCATCTCCGAAGGTTCTCTTTATCTCTTTTCGACATGATAACAGAGCGAAAAACAAGAAGAAAACGAAAGAAAGATTGAGGGAAGAAAAACACACAGTTAAAGGTGAAACTCAGAAATCGGTGGAAATTTTTTTTTACAAATGGGGTAAAACGGGGTATTTATAGGGAAGTGTAAGTCAGACGATGGGACGCGCGTCTAATCCCACCGCCTCCCTCGGCCAATAGCGCAGCGACAGGTGGCACGAGCATTAATTACCACAGTTTAAAAAACTTCCCGCCCAAGCTAAAACATAATTATCCCGCCTAAATAGGCGGACAGTTAGTATTTTCCGAAAAAACCCAAGAAACTTACTTCTGCTAAACCGAAAGAACATCCGAAAGAGTCAAATACTTTATTTTTTCTTCTAGTCAAGCATTACATAGTCTTAACTACGTAATACTAGACTAGGGGGGTTGATGACGTATACGATGGTACACCGAAAGATCTAGTAAGCTTGGCACAACCTTCGATAAAAGGAATCTAAGTAACATTTATTACCCGAAGAACATCCTAAGGACCAGGAAGCCGAAGGATGACTTCTCGACAAAGAGTACAACACTCCGGAATACCTTCAGGATAAACAAGGTGTTACACTAAGAACACGCTATTATCCGAATCTCAAGGTCTATAAATACCAAGCTCACACTTCACTTCAAGGGTAACGTTTACACACATTATACACTCTTACTTTACATTTTATCCCTTACTCTTCGATATCTTACTCTCACGCCCGAGGTAAACCAGGGGACCATCCCCGCTCCGTTTACTCGTGTGTTGTTTGTTTGTGCAGCTAGTCTTAAGATCGAAGATAAGGATCAGGCTGAAGGTCTTCTTCGGATCAGCTCTTTCGGATCCGAACCTTCTACCCCCTTTGTGTTAGCGATATTCCGGTGTCGCAACATTGTTAGTTGGAGTTGATTGATCATCAAGTTGTTAAGAAAGGTAGTTGTTTATTTGCTAATTGAATTTGATTATTAATATTCTTAAGAATGTATTATGAATTCCATTTCTGTTGGCCACCAACATTGCACTTGAAAACTAGCTAGAACACAAAGCAACCATTTCATTAGCCTTTTTGACGTATTTTTGTATGATCATAATTGATTCTCGATGTAAAGGTACAACGACAAACGATTGCCACAAGTGTTCTATTCTTTCCGAGACTTGGGAAGTTTAAACTACACGTATAAGATCCGACTTTACAGTCACAACTAACAGTAATATTCATCTCATGCTAATTTAAAAATTAAGTATAATTCTATAACGCTATCATAGTTAGTTTTTGTAATCCACTTTAAAAATCTGGTGGCAAATACCAATGGCGGTTTGATTGTTAGTTGTTTCTTTGTGTTTAACTTTTATTATTTTTTATAACTACCAAATCAAGGCATGATAGTTCAATTTTACCAACCTGATTTCTTTTTCTTTTTTAAGGTAACACTTAGCGATTATTTCTCGATAGGTAATTGAATTGATGACATATAACAATACGAGGATTAAATCAACAATATCCACTCCTGGTGCTCTAAGGACGATTATACTTTTAGCTTTCGAGTTTATCACATTTCAAAGCCAAACTAGCTTTGTTACTAACTTTTATTTCTTCAAATGAAATAACATTTTTGGCATGTATATGACTAATGAATAATAACATAATTTTGAAAAGGAAATAAAGAGACTTGAATAGTTTATTATGGCCAAGAAAACCTTATAGTAACAAAAAGTCAAAAACACTTCTATTTATAATCATAAAGTCAAAAGACTAATTCATTTTGACTTTTAAAAGATGAAATTTGAAGTAATCTATAAATGGTTAAGTTTATAAGTTGATACATTCATTAACTCAAATATCTAATACATTTTGACTTCTAATATTTGGATAAAGGCATCAAAATAAGCAATCAAATAGATACACAAAATAATCTCATAAAAGAGTTAACGTATTTCATGAAGTGCAATGTTCCATTTTTCACTACTCTCATCTTTTTGTAAATTATAGTCATATCGAACTTAAAAAGTTTTGATTCCCTCCGATTATCTTGTAACCTCGTGACTAGGCCGGTATATACTACATATGCACAAACAGTAGTTTCGGTTTTATTTGTGACTTCACATCACACAGAACACACATGAAACGATATTTGCTGAAATTTTCGGCCACAACTAACTAACACTTCATTTTTATTCCAGAGTTAAAATGTTTGTGTGGCTGTCTAGAAGACAAAGGATTGACCGGAGCATGTGGCAAACAAATCCTTGGGATTGCATTATGTCATCATTCTCCTTTGTTTTTTGATATGTTTGTTCTGTTTTTCGTGGGTCAAGTCCAAAATGTGGGTATATTTTTTTAGTGACAGGCAATTTGGTTTTTTTTTATAGTTTGGCTATTTTGTTAATTTGTGTCTGGTTAACAATTTGTGTGAATTCTTGTCTACTCTAACAATTACAATGTGAGTGTATTCTATCTTTTCATAATCTTGTTCAACATTAGCACAAAAAACACATTAGGATTAACATCCGCAATGGTCATGGATATATAGCTAGTATAAGTATATATCTAATCAGATTGTCAAACAACATGCAGCGGAAACATTAAAATCAAACACATAATCAATATTAACTAAGTTAAGAATTGTACATTTGTTGATGATTTACTTCGTTTAGGATTTATAGTGAAATCCTACTACAGACTTGTACACGACATCTTCTTTAGCAACAAACTTGTATGCTAGTACACGTTTATAATCACCACAACTATTGTCTAGCCTCTGGTAACTTGCTTGCTTAAACCGTGTATTCGAAACTCACCTTTAAGGTGTCGAAAACCTCTAAGCTCGAAACCCTTTGGGTTTGTTTAAACCGATAAATTAGAGCAACAAGGAAGAAATCAATATAGCTGGCAAGAACCCTAAAATCGATAATTATGGTGTAGGAAAATAAGAACCTTAATGATTCCTATATAGACAAACAATATCATGAAGTCAAAGTTGTATTATAATTAGAAAACCTTCATAATTACATAATAAATCCTCCCATTTATTGAATATTACACTTAACACATTAAGTAATTAATAATAAATATATAAACATATAGTCGTGTCTAAATGTCAATGTATGCAACCACGTAAGCTCATATATTTATAGCCACACATTTTATTTGACGTGTTCAAATACCAACAGCTAGAGGTCAAGTATGTGTGTTTTACGTGCCATGCATTCCACAATATGCAAATATCTTTACGAAATGACTTCCTGCAGATTAACGATTCGATTTGAGTGTCCGTCCATCTTCTGCTCCAACACTACATGAACATATATATTAGTGTGTATGTTATGGCACAAAAGGATATATAATAAAACCGTCAATAGTGGGTTGTCAAGTTATGTTTTTTTTCTAGTAGCCAGCTTGGGGTCTCCTTACAATTCGTGGGCCTGTTGCTCTACAAGGTTTATGTTTTTTGACATCTTTCTAATAATATTTATTTGCTAATTAATGTTACAAAATAATCTTAGGTTTCACTTTCACTAATCAAATACATCTCCATCTAATCTTAAGTTACTTGGGATGTGTTTGTCTAGTAGGTTTTGAGTTAATGATGTGAGTTTAAAGTGATTGTAATTGAAGTAAGTTAGTCCATTAATTTGTTAGTTATGAATCCAAAATCAAGTAAAGGTCAAAAATAATAATCTTATTATATGACATATAGTATATGTCTTTTTAAACAAAAAACATAGTGTATATTCATAATTAGCATAAGATGACTATTATCTAAACAAGCTAAAGGTGAATAACATAATTGATAGAACTAAGAATAAGTAATTTATTTTCATTTCATTAAAGTGATGCTAAAATTTTAGTAGGCAAAGCTTGAAACCAATCACGTGTGACATCATTTATCAAAGCGCGTGGAATGAGAGTAGAACATGATACTAATAATGTAGAGTAACTTGAAACTCAATGAATACAACAAGCTAGGTCAACCAATCTGATGTGGAATTAACTTAAAACTGATTTGTCAACTATATTTTCTATACTATATATACCCCAAACACACCCACCACAATTTGTATCATACTCACTTTCTCATTATCACTTCAACTTCAATCTCAAACCACAAACATATTTAGCAAAAAAGATTGTTCCAACCTTTCCTTTCAATATATTCTTAGTTTTTTCATAAATTAAGGTTTCTTACTCGAATACTAGAATGTTGTCGGAAAAGGTTACCGGTTGTAATGCTCATGGGCAAGATTCTTCGTACTTCCTTGGATGGGAAGAGTACGAAAAGAATCCTTACCATGAGATTACTAATCCGGATGGTATAATCCAAATGGGTCTTGCGGAAAATCAATTATCGTTTGATCTTCTTGAGGCGTGGCTCGAGAATAATCAAGATGCAACCGCGTTCAAGAAAAAAGATCAATCGATTTTTAAAGAACTTGCTCTCTTCCAAGATTATCATGGTCTTCCGTCTTTCAAAAATGTAAGTAATACTTAAATAACAACTTTTACGTAAAACTAAAATATTTTTAATTATATAGGAGTAATATCTAATTAAAGTTTTTATTTGATATGATTTTTATAGGCACTAGTCAATTTCATGTCGGAGACAAGAGGAAACACTGTTACTTTTGATCCAAACAACCTTGTACTCACCGCGGGCGCCACCTCAGCCAACGAAACTTTAATGTTTTGCATAGCAAACCCCGGTGATGCTATTCTCATTCCGACGCCATATTATCCGGGGTAAGTTAATATGTTCACATTACTTTTGTATTGTTCTTTAATTATATCTCAAGCTAACGTGACAACAAAGTTACTCTGCCACTTGTGCTTGTGATTCTGATCTGGTCAATTTCTTACGTTTTGTAGATTCGATAGAGATCTCAAGTGGCGAACAGGAGCTGAAATCGTCCCGATTCATTGCTCAAGTGCGAATAGCTTCAGGATTACCAAAGCTGCCCTTGAAGATGCCTACCAACAAGCTCAAAAACAAGACCTCAAAGTGAAGGGTATTTTGATCACAAATCCTTCGAATCCATTAGGGACAACTTTGAGCTTGCATGAGCTTGAACTTCTTGTTAACTTCATCTCCACTAAGAACATCCATCTCATTAGCGATGAAGTCTACTCAGGAACCGTTTTTGGTTCACCTAAATTCATTAGTATCATGGAGGTTTTAAAGAACAAAAACCTCGTTAACACTGAAGTTGCGGAGAGAGTTCACATTGTCTACAGCCTCTCCAAAGATCTCGGTCTCCCGGGATTTCGAATAGGAGCTATTTACTCCAACAATATCGATGTTGTTTCCGCGGCAACAAAAATGTCGAGTTTCGGGCTAATGTCTTCTCAAACTCAATATTTATTGTCTGAAATGCTATCAGACAAGAAATTTACAAAAACCTATTTGTCCGAGAATCGTCGGAGGCTGAAGCTCCGACAGGAAATGCTAGTAAAAGGGCTTCAAAAGGCCGGAATCCGATGTCTGCCAAGTAACGCGGGTTTGTATTGTTGGGTAGACATGAGACATCTTTTGAGGTCAAAGTCTTTTGGAGGGGAAATGAAGTTGTGGCAAAAAATTGTGTATGATGTTCGGTTGAATATCTCACCCGGTTCATCGTGTCATTGTAATGAACCAGGCTGGTTTAGGGTTTGCTACGCCAATATGACGGAGGAAACCCTGACCGAAGCCATGCAACGTCTCAAGTCCTTTGTGGACTCGATGTCGACAAAGAAAACCAGTCAGACTCGACAACAACAAATAATCCATAATAGTGCAAGGAGAACTAAATCGTTACCCAAGTGGGTTTTTTCGCTTTCGTTAAACCAACTTGAAGTCGGGGAATAGCGTTAGTCGGTCGATCAAGTTCTTTCCTGCCTTACGATTTTTTGAATTTTTTTACTTGATGTATACTTCAAGTTTTACGGGGATTATAGATATTTGCACTCAATCCCTATGGATTCGGAGTGGCATATGCTTCCTTAATTACTTTGTAAAGCCATAATTAGTTATTTTGATGTATTTTTATTGAATTGTTTAAAGGATTGATTATACTATCATTCACAAAGTTGTATATTATATTGGTTGTTTAGTTAATATCTAACTTTGTTACACTCACAAACTAACTATGGTTACCAATTCCATGTGACAATTATATGATTTTGTCAATCTTTTTTGGAGTTAGAGGAAATCTCAACATATAATTTACCTACTTTGTAGGCTATTAGTTTAACGAGTATAATAAGTTATAAAGATGTTAAAGTATGATATCGGTTTTGAATTAACATGATCAAATAGTCTATAAGTTTATAGACAAGTTGAGTTAAAAAGAATAATACTTTATTAATTTAGTTTTCAACAAAACAAAGATAGCAAAATCAAATTTGGAGTAAACATTTAGGGTTCGTCTGTATTCTCTTCACCAAATTCATATAATAATGATTGATAATATAAAAGTCCATTAACAACGTAATCGACAAAAGGAGCTTAATATGGTTCAATTGATATATATAACTCGGACAAGATCGGCTCATTATAAACAACTTGGATGATTGATCAAAAAGTGTTTGACATGGTGATGGTATTATCGGGATATGGATGTAACATGCATATCCTTTAAATGAGACTAAAAATTTGAGTCTTGTTTGAAACAAATATAAATACGACACTAATTGTGTTTTTTAAAACAAATAATATAAATCATGGATCATTTCCGGAAAGTAGAAGTACTAATATGCATGATAAGAAAATATTGCATGAGGTCAGGTAAAACTGTTTTTGTTTTTGCATATAGAGAGAGAGAAACCGAAGAGGAATATATTCAAGGAATCTAACTACTATGTTATTTGAGAGAGTTTTGTATAACAGTTGAACTCAATTTTTTTTATATTGTTAATATATTAATTTAACTTTTATTTTCGTTTATACTAATAATATGTATTTAATATACATTAATTACTTCTAACTTTTATTTTATATTAAAAAACAGTTTAATGTAAAATGATTTTAACGGTACTTTTGATTATTTATAAGAATTATAAAATAATTTGTTTTGTTGTGAATTAATAAAAATAAATAAATAAATATATATATATATATATATATATATATATATATATATATAAGGGAGGGTTCATGTAAAAAGTGTTAAATTTGTAAAAACTGTGAGAAGCATTGTAGGAGTGACATGTGGCAAACTTGAATTTTTATTTTTATTTTTTTTTAATAAAAAAATAATATTTTTAATAAAAAAAATCGAATTTTTTTTTTTCGAGATTTTTTTTTCTTTTTGCTCGAAAAAAGTTATGTACGAAAAAAAATATGATACACATTTATGATGCACATTTATGATGCACATCTATGATGAACATTTTATGTGTGCATCATAGTTGAATATCCTAGTTTTTTTGTGTACATCATTTATATGAATCATATTTTTTGTGCATCATTAATGTGCATCATATTTTGTGTGTGCATCATATGACGTGGCAGATGACGTTATCAAAAAGAATTTCAAATTTCTTTTTTTTTTTTTCCAAATTTCTTTTTTTTTCAAAAAAAATATTATTTTTTTAAATATCTTTTTATTAAAAAAAATCTTTTTTTTTTCCAAGCTTACCACATGTCACTCCCACAATGATTCTCACACTTTTTACAAATTTAACACTTTTTATTTGATCATACTCCTATATATATATATATATATATATATATATATATATATATATATATATATATTACCTTAAATAATCATAAGCATCCAAATAAAAAATCTTAATCGTAAATAAGTGTTTAGAATTTTAAAGCCTGGAACTAATTGTGGAGTAATTAACCAAATGATCATTTTACCACTTTTCCGTTATCACCTTTACAGGCGATACAAGTCATGTAAAATAGCTACAAATTGTGTTAAATTAATCGAAACAAATTAAATAAAAAATGAAACTATACCTAGATCTAAGATTGAAACGAAATTCTAAACATGTAATTATAGTGCGCTAACCTTGGAAAAATGATAAAATGGTCACTTAGTTATGAGTTTTATAATTTTAAGTCATTTCTTTAAATAAATTTTTTTATTTAGATATATATGAGAAAGTTGAGTTTTATAAAAACATATATGATATTTTGATATTTATAAGGATACATATGATATTTTATAAGAATATATATAAAATATGTCTACTGAAAAATATATACGTTTTTGATATCACTACTATGTTAATGATACTAAAACTAAATTATACACGTAATAAATTACTATAACTACCCTTATAACTATAAATATCAAAACACTTTAAAAATTATAGAAAAATTTGGAGTTCAGTGATCATAAAGTCCATAAAAAATGTGTCATGTACCAAAAAAGAAAAATTAATAACCGAGTTTTGATTAAACAAACATTATTTGTTTATGCTAAGGTTGTGAATAACGTAAGGTGTGACGTGTCGACATGATCAAGGCTCAAGACATGACGAGACATGGCGAGACATGACGTTTTTCAAGGCGTGACAATACCGCAGAATTTTAATATATTTTATAATTTTATATATGATTTTTATATGTTTTTACTATTTTTAAGTTATATAACTATATAAAATCGTTGTTTTCACGTTTTAATATACATCAAATCTAAGATATTGTCACCAATATACAATTAAATGATCAATTTAAACTATTTTTAGTTTTTTTTTTTTTTTTTTTTTTTTTTTAAATTTCCGTAACACGTTACAAAAAACTCGCGTTAAAGCGCGTCATGGTCCGCCTTGATATGTTTTTTGGACAACACGTCTAACAAAGACGCCTTGCATGTTTTTCATGAAGGCAAGTCACGTCTTGACGCCATGACGCGCCTTGACGCCGCCATAACACGTTTTTTAGAACCTTTGTTTATACGTTGATTAAACAACACTCATGCTTTGACGTTGTCCTTCCCTACTTGTCATGGAGTATAAGAGTTTAAGTTTTGTCATTATATTTTAGCCATAATTATTAAAATTTTAGTTATCAAAAATTCTAAAAAAAATGGCAAAATGTAAGATTCGATTCTAATAGGGTGTTAGACTTATTGCTAAAATTGAATTATGTACCAAAAAAATCAAAATAAACGTATACCCATTGAAAAGATTCTAGCAAAACCCATACTATTAAAAGAACTAACATGCAAAACCCATGTTATTATATAAGCTATAATCATCATCCAAAATCAATAAGGATGGTCAAATTATTGTTTAAATATTTGAAAAATAATTGCTTTTTGTTAGAATTAGAATATTAAACTCATAATAGTTAAAATTAATATTATTATTCATAGAATAAAATCACTTAGTATTTAGTATAGTTGTATTAATAAAATCTATACATAATTAATTAGTAAAGATTGAGTAAAATGAGGAATAATAGATGTCGGATTGGTCAACCGTTTACTTTACTATAATCATTAACATTATTAGTAGTAGGATTATATGTTAAGATGGCAGCGCCGGTATCCACGGCTACCTACAGGACTGCCGACGTCGGCCGGCCGGTTTCTTATCCAACTAATTTAATAAAATTTTATAGACCGACCTTTTTTGTGTTTTTTAAACAAGGATGCATTATGCAGTGGGTGTGTCATTGGATTCAACTTTTCAAACCTAAACCTAAAGTATATTTGTTTCCTCTTAGAATTGATATTAAACTTAACCCATGTTTGTTTTTTATTTGTTATACAATGTTGTTTGTGTAGAATAAAAAGTAACGATATTTGTTTTAACGAGTCTTAACAATATAAAATGAATATCAAATTTTTATTTCACAAAAAATATATGACTTAATAATGATTACAACATTTATATTAATTTTCCAGTTAAGTTATGTTGTCTGGATTAAACACAAACAAACACACACTTTTTCATCTTACATTATTGTTTTAGTGTGGATTTGAATCCAATTGATAAATCAACTTATATACACTTTCGATTGATTTGTAAGAACAATGTCTTCTTTAGGGTTGTCCGTGAGTTTTTGAAAGCCATGTATGGCTAATATAAATGGTAACTTGTTACTGGATAGAGGTCGGTTCAGTTTTGTTATAGGCCAAATCTATTATCTTAACCGAATTTGTAGTTAATTGAAAATCTTAATTGTTCGTTATGATTAAATGGATTTTGGGTAATATATTACTAGATATTTTGGGTTACTTAACAATTTAACATCGATTAATAATTTTAAATATTAAATGAAGAAAAACCACTATAAATACCCAAAGTAAATGATGAAATAAGACGAATAAGAGGCGGTGAACTTCAACTCAATACATTTTCTATAAATGACAATAATACTTATCAACTAGGTTACCTTCATCATTACTAAATATTTAGAATCATAACATAGTTGGATCAATTCAGTCAATATGATTTGGTTTTTGGTCATTTTCGTAGTCAGATAAAAGATTCGGTTAACTAAAAATCTATAAATGAACCATCGTTTGATTGGGCAAGGCCACGGGTTAGTTTATGTGGTTTCATTAATTCAGGTCGATTTGTTAGTTCGGTTTTTTATTCATGCCTAATTTGAAGGCAATGTGCGATCGTTCAAATCAATTTGTATCACGAACACCTTTATAAGTTATAGGATTTGCAAATTTTATTAAAACAAATAAGAACTTAAAACCTATTATTACTAAACATTAACTATAACAATAAATATTCGATCACGTACCTTTAAACAAGCTAGGTGGTATAATAATATGTAATGATATCATCTTAAAATCTAAAACGAAACAAAATAGAAATACTAAAAACAAGAAATGTAAATGGTAGACTTTTTTGACCATTATTACATTGTCAATCATCTACGTTCTTTAATTGATGAATAATAATATATAATGCGACAACGTATTACCAATCCATGTTTCTGATTTAAATTTATAAAATCAATTTCTAAGACAAGTATCGGTCATAAAAAGGTCATTTAGCTATTGTATTTTATTCCAACTTTTGTAGACATAAAAAAGAAAAGTCATATATTATTATATTTGTCACTCTTGGAAATATTATATCACAATTTGGTAGTAGTAAAGATCATTAAAGATTAAAGTTATATCCGTCCAAGTTTTACGTTTTAGTTTGATATTTTTAAAGATTTTAACTAATTGGAATCATATCGTGGTAATCTATATTTCATTAACCTCAATTTAGACAACGTACTATTTCGGTTTAGTTTTTTTCGGATAAATTAATGGTTCGGTTCGGCTCTAGACCGAGAATCGAATAATAGATATTTATAGGATCGTAAATCGGACCACTATTTCCGGTTCAACTCAGTTTGAGTCCAAACCGGTCAAATCCTTAGATTTCTTTTTCGGCTCGTATCTTTTATTTTCTTTTGACATCTTAACATATTGAAATGAAATATATAGATATGCTCATATGCCTAGCATATTTGATTGTTATTAAATTAGCAATATACATTTGTAATATGTATGGGTAGACTACATTGTCACGTGTTTTAGTTCCCTATATTCCATCCTCAGAGGGACGCATGGAACTCCTAGTGACTAGGAAATTTTACGTTTTTTATAAATATGTTACTATTATTAAATGGTGCTAGTTTTTTATAACTACAAAGGATTCAAGAATAAAACTAAGTCGATGTTGAATTTATAACAAATATAAGTTAAGGGGTGTTTGTTTTACCTTATATATCTGGAGTTGCTTATTTGCTTAGTTCTATTTTTTTTAATAAACCACAATTTTCCAATTTACTTAATAACGGTTTTATAATGAATTAAAACTAAAATATTGCTCAAAACGTTGAAAAATAAGTCGAAAAATTATAGGAGAATAAATGCAATCTAAATTAATAAACAAATTAAGTCCAACTACAAACTAAACAAAACAACCCCTAAGATATTATTTAGGTCAAAATCTATTGATAATAATTTTTGTATGAAAGGTGATTTATATACCGATATATATATATTATACAACACATACTTAACTATTGGTACAAGTCATTAAACATGCATTATATGTGTTTGATTAAAATTGTTTCGTGAATCATTAGGTGATTTCACAGTTTTTAGTACCATCATCCAAACGACTTTGAGCCGAATTATAGTGGTATCAACACAAATTCAGCTGGTGAAAATTAAACATATAACTTCTCGTGTCTGGTACGAGATTATCGAATTTTCATATTAACTCTAAGTATAAAAAGGTTAATTTGAATTGGTACTATAACCTTTTACTACACACAAATGGCCCTTTGACCAAAAGCTAAGCTTAAAGTCAACATGGTCATATAGTAGACAAATTTGATACGTTAAGTCATGTGGTTTTGCACTACTTTTGCAATCACAAGAAGTTTAGTTTGACACTAATTATATATTGCTCACTTTACATCTACGTTTGTTACACTTTATAATCTTTGCTAAACGTTCGACTTTAATTAATAGTGTATATTTATATCAGTAAATACGAAATGGACCATAGGTTAACTGATACATGAGGGGTGATGGGCATCACATGGAAGGGAACACAGAAACACCTGCCCAAACTAAAAACGTGTCAACGAGGTCCCTCTCATACCATATGTCCATATGATCTCTAAAACATATCACATATATACTTATAATACATATCTATTTAATATATAACTGATGATCATTTCATTGATTTAAACTAAAGACAATCGGGATAGGTGATCATTCAAAAGGACCCCTTTTGTTGGGAAAATAAAGTTGTAGGTCTAAAGCCATCCATCTTTTGTTTGTAGGTCTCTAGGTTCGAAGATATAAGTTTATGTAGAGTCTTTTTTGAAGAATCTTTGTTCTTCTCCACTCAACAAAGGTTGAGCATTATAGAATGTACTATGGACGACCGTACATGGCCAGATAAAAAAGAGCTTTTTCTCTATAAACTTATACACATATATACCAGAACGAATTGACCAAACTAAAAAAAATGATTTAAAGTCCAATAGTCTAACAAAATCTAAACAGTCCGTATCAAAGAAAAACTCAATGGGTTTGTATCTTCTCCACAAAGCAGCAATCAGCTAATGTTGTTTACTCAAGAACACAACTAAGCATTAGTCGAAAAGGGCCTTGTACTCAACCACGTATATGGGACCGCTAAAGTTCAAAGTAAGATTAAACTATCGGACAATTTATAGAAATAAGGCATTAAGATCAACTTGCATAGAATACATGTAATAAGCAAACAATGTATATATTCAAACATATATACTCTCTTTTTTTAAACTAGGTTTGTCTCATAACTAACAATTAAAATACAATCTAATTTTGTTTGCATTTGGTGTATTTTGAAGGAAAATAATTGATTGTAGGGTATGAAGATTGATGGAGATTTGGGATCAACCATCATGACTAATTGACTCCAACATGACCCACAAAATACAATGGCATTTCCATGTTGCTTTGTTATTCTATAAACTAAACATCCCATGTTATTCCCATGACTCAAATCATACAACATTTCTTATAAATTGTTATTCAATATTTTTCGAGTTGTTTTTCAACAACAATGTATCTCTGAAGTAATTAAGTAGTAATATGTTGTAGGTAAAATAGATAAAAGTAATCATTGATATTTCTATATCTCATTTATGGTATTTAGTATTTAAGAGTATTAATTGATACCAAGAAAGAGAGATTAAATTAAAAATTGATCAATGGACACCAAAAAAAAAAGTATTCAACTCAAATTAGGAGTACTCAAAGGAACAAATGAGAATGTGTTGATCAAGGGAAAGTACACCAATTTCCTAACAACAAAAAATCGATTCTTTAGTTTCGAAGCCCAATTACTCCAATTAACCCGCTCCACCTTGTATCTATTAGAAATCTAGAGTATAGCTTTTATTTGGACCGAAGAAAAGAAGTCTTCTTCATTAAGACAATCAACATTATCGGGATCCGCATGAAGCACGCGATTTCTCCATTTCCAGATAGCCTAAATAAGTATAACAACATCCATGGAAGCACTTTTATACCATTTACTATTGTTTATGAGGAGTTGACCCGTCCGCAATTGTTTTGATATTAAAGGAAGTTGACCCGTCCGTAATTGTTTTGATATTAAAGAAAGATGACATATTTATACTACACCAAAGCTTTGACATATCTTTTGGCTCGTCATTACACAACAAACATATTTGGGAAGCTAGAGTGATGCCACAAAAAAATAGATGGGCCTTCGCTGGGAGCTTGTTGAGAGAAGCTTTACATAAACATTCACCAGTTGTTTACTTTAATTGGGCTTATACTAGTCTTCTTTCTCTATTTGGGCTTACAAAGGTTATATAGTTTATTGATTGAAGGAAACGTTCAATTATGAGGGTGTTTTGGCTATTTATAGACCCTTAACGATACATAACGCATATTATATATTAGGATAGGATTATTGTAGATGTATATGGAATAATCTAATCCAGGACATTAGGATATATTCTAGACTAATCTAAATTTAGTTATTACAAAAAGGGGTATTTGACGAAAAGAGCCGAAAATTGTAGCTACAAGTTGTTGGATGACTAATTAAGCTTTTATATAGAATTGAAAGTTCCTATTTCTCAATCCATTACTGCGGTAGGAAAGCTATAAACTTCTTACTTGATTCTTACTGACTATGGCGCGACCAGTAAAAGGAAAGAGCGAGATCTCCTTTCCTGTAGACTTCTCCTGTGCTTATTAAAATTGTTTGGGTAAATAGTTGTATGTCACGCCCCGCCCGATTTCACGGGGTTAACCGGGAGTCCGGATTGTTCTACACTTGACTAGAAGACTTAGTGGAATTCTATGGAAGGTGCAAGAAGGTCTTGGAAACCCTTGGAAGATGTTGGAAGCCCTTAGAAGTCCTAGAAGCTCTTAGAAGCCCTAGAATCTTCCTTCCATGGAAGAATGTAGAACTTGTAAATACCTAGATGAGTAGTATAAATAGGAGAGGCCTCATTTGGCCAAGGCATCTCACAATTCACTTGTAATCTTCTCTTGTAAAGTTCTCTCTAGCAATACAAAGTATTTCCTCATTTCACTTGTGTTCCTTTCTTTCTTAGTTGCCTAGATCGTTGAGTATTCGAGCAAGGCTGACTTAGTAGAGACTAAGTGCCGCACGGAAGACCCTTATCGAGATAAGTCCGTGACAAGTGGTATCAGAGCGAGTCGATTCGAGGCGATGGCGAACGAAACCGAGAAGAATGGTGCTAGTGGAGGTGTGGTTGTTGACGAGAACCGGGGTCGAGACGATACACGTCAAAATCCCAAGAAGAGAGGTGCGTCAAAGGACGTTGTGGCAAGTTTGGAGATGCGAGTAGCGGGTGTCGAGACATCCATGGGGGAGTTAAAGACCCAAGTTGAGGGCTTGGAAGGTCTAGACTCCGACTTTGAGAGCATGAAGGAAGACTTTCGAGTAGCTCTCAATGCTCTTAGTGGCGACTTGAAGCGCGAGATCCATGACTTAAGAGATTCGTTCATGGGCGAGATCACGAAGATACGTGAGGAGTTTGGGGAAGAGGTCTCCACACTTCATCAAACCATCGAAGACTTGCAAGCGGATATGGCGTTGTGCAAGCGGTCCTTGGCTAGTGGAGGCGGCAACACTAATCATGGACCGAAGTTGGATGTTCCTAAACCATCACCGTTCGTTGGAAAGCGAGAAGCTAGGGCGGTTGATGATTTCTTGTGGGAGATGGAACAATACTTGGAGGGTGTCAACGTGGTGGACGATGCTTCCAAGATCAAGATGGCGACTCGATACTTGAAAGACACCGCGGCGTTATGGTGGAGACGTCGACACGGAGATATCGAGCGAGGTACGGTTACAATCGATACTTGGGTTGATTTTGTGGCGGATTTCAAGAAGCAATTATATCCGGAGAATGCTAAGAACGAAGCGAAGAGTCGCCTTCGTAAACTCAAGCAATCCGGAACGATACGGGAGTACGTCAAGGAATTCACCACACTTGTCTTGGAAATTCCGGAACTCTCCGACCAAGACTCTCTCTTTTACTTTCTTGATGGTTTACAAGGATGGGCTAAGACGGAGTTGGAGCGACGCGGAGTTCAAGATCTTGCTACGGCTATTGCTAATGCCGAGGCTTTGATCGACTTTAGCACGAGGAGGGACTCGTCCAAGCCAAAAGATCGAAGGGTAGACCACGAGAAAGGTGGGGGAGAAAAGAATGCTCAACCAAAGTTCGATAATGCACGTAAACCTCCCACCGGAAAGGAAAAACATGTGAAGACGAACTACAAGAGTGGTGGATGCTTCATATGTGATGGACCTCATAGAGCTCGAGATTGCCCGAAGAAAGCAAGCCTCAATGGGATGTCGGCTCATGAAGACGAAGGCGCGAGTGACGGCGGAAGCATGGGTTCGATGAGGATCTTGAATGCAATCAAGGCAAAGACGGAGGTGCCGAAGGTTGTAGGGAAGGGCCTACAATATGTCGAAGCAACCATCAACGGTGTTAAGGTACGAGCTCTTGTTGATTCCGGTGCGACTCATAACTTTGTGGCGGTTGATGAAGCTAAGCGGCTAGGGATTAACGCTACAAAAGGAAGTGGTACGATTAAGGCGGTAAATTCACCGGCCAAGCCAATTCATGGAGTGGTCAAAGATGTTCGAGCGAAGATAGGAGAATGGGAAGGGACGATTGATTTGTCGGTGGTCCCGATGGATGACTTCAAAGTAGTTCTTGGGTTGGAATTTCTCGATAAGGTACGAGCTTTCCCTATGCCGTTTGCTAATTCTTTATGTATCCTAGATGGTGGAAAGACTTGCATGGTGAACACGGAGCGGGATGCCAAGAGTGGATCGAAGACCCTTTCGACCATGCAATTCAAGAAGGGATTCAACAAGAGGGAGCCTTGCTATTTGGCGGTGACAACGCTAGAGACGGATGAGGGTTCAAGCAAGATGGAAGTACCAAAGGTGATCGAGCGGGTACTTGAAGAGTTCAAGGACGTGAAGCCCAAGGAGTTACCCAAGAAGCTACCACCTAGGAGAAAAGTGGATCATACCATCGAGACGATGAAGGAATGGCACGAGCAAGCGGACTTGGCACGAGCATCTTTTGACAAAGCGGCTAAGAAGATGAAGAAATGGGCGGATGAGAGGAGGAGACACGTTGAGTTCGAGGTCGGAGATCAAGTGATGGTGAAACTCTTGCCTCAACAATTTAAGTCATTGAGGAAGGTGCACAAAGGATTGATACGGAGGTATGAAGGCCCCTTCCCGGTGATTGGACGTGTTGGGAAGGTATCCTATCGAGTTCAACTGCCGCCCAAGTTTAAGATTCATCCGGTCTTTCACGTTAGCTTTCTCAAGCCTTATCATGGAGACGAGGAAGACCCGGAACGAGGGGTGTTTAAGCGGGCACCAACAGCGGTTGTTACTTCATACGATCGAGAGGTCGAGGAGATCTTGTCAGATCGTACGATACGAAGACGAGGAGTGCCGAGCTATAAGGAGTATTTGATCAAGTGGCGTGACTTGCCCGATAGCGAAGCGAGTTGGGAAGCGGAAGACTTATTGTGGCAGTTTGCGGACGAGATCAAGAGACATCACGAGGATGGCACGACGAGGACGTCGAGAGCTTAGGTGGGGGAGGATGTCACGCCCCGCCCGATTTCACGGGGTTAACCGGGAGTCCGGATTGTTCTACACTTGACTAGAAGACTTAGTGGAATTCTATGGAAGGTGCAAGAAGGTCTTGGAAACCCTTGGAAGATGTTGGAAGCCCTTAGAAGTCCTAGAAGCTCTTAGAAGCCCTAGAATCTTCCTTCCATGGAAGAATGTAGAACTTGTAAATACCTAGATGAGTAGTATAAATAGGAGAGGCCTCATTTGGCCAAGGCATCTCACAATTCACTTGTAATCTTCTCTTGTAAAGTTCTCTCTAGCAATACAAAGTATTTCCTCATTTCACTTGTGTTCCTTTCTTTCTTAGTTGCCTAGATCGTTGAGTATTCGAGCAAGGCTGACTTAGTAGAGACTAAGTGCCGCACGGAAGACCCTTATCGAGATAAGTCCGTGACATGTAGCTCTTGTTATAAGTGTAAAATTACATAAAAGGACATTCAAAGTAAAATCTTTAAATGAAAAGTAAGATTATTGAGTGGTAAAAACATAATTTAACATAGTTTTATTTTTGGAGCCTTCTATTTAAAACAAAAGCTAAAACCTCTATTTCAAATAGTTACTCCTTATAAAAGATGTGTTTGAACACGAGATTTTAACAAGCTTAAAGCTTTTGATTTTTATTTTTTTTTAAAGTTATTTTTTGAAAGCTTTGTTTAGACGGAAAAGTTTCAAGCTTTTTGTTTGTTTTAAAAGCTCCTATACAATAATACAAAACGTTTGTTGAGGTAGCGTTCAAAACTTGATGGGGATTTTAGAACTCAATATTCCTATAGTCCCCTTAGAGAATAGTTGTAGATGTTCTCACATTTTCTATTAGATTCGTTGTGATGACATTTTATTCTATATTTAAGGCATCTTGTTGGGTAATTTTTATTTTTCTATTTTGTTAATATTAGTTTCGCATATGATATTTAATATTTGAATACTAGTGTTGCTTATATCTAAAAGCTACAATTTTCGGTTATTAATTAGAGTTTGTAGCTCCAAGTATTAGCTTGTTATACCAAACTAAAAGATTATAGCTTGAACGAGTTCCTTAAAAGCTTCCACCAAATATTTTCCAAGGACCCGTTTGGTTCAAGATTTTAAAGGAATCTGATAAAATTGGAATTTGAATTCCATTTTTAATCGTATTTGGCTCGTCAGTTGAAAGGAATTGGAATTTCGAACATTCCTCCAAAATTCCATCCCTAATACAATTTTAACATTCTTTCAAATTTTGGATGGAATGTTTAGAATTCCAGAATTTACTATTTTACCAAAAATAATAATAATAACAATAATAATAATAGTAATGAATTTAATATTTATTTATTTATTATAATTGTAATATAATATTAATAATAATATAATAATAATAATAATAATGAATAATGAAATAAAATAAGTAAATATTAAATGTAATAATATTATTAATAATAATAAAAATAAATAAATATTAATGATAATAATAATTATAATAAATAAAATGATAAAAATTTTAATAGGAAATAATTACTATTAATAATAATAATAACAATAATAGTAATAACAATAATAATAATAATAATAATTATTATTATTATTATTATTATTATTATCATATAAAATAATATTTTTTTTTAAATAATGATAAGAATAGTAATAATAATAATTATTATTATTATTATAATAATATTATTATTATTATTATTGAAAAATAAATGTCAAATTTCATTCCAATTCTGTCAACTGAACACAAATAGATTTTAATTAACTTCAATTACAATTCCTTCAAATTCTAATTTTTTTAACAAATTTCAGTTCCTCCAAAAATATTCTCTGAACTAAACGGGCCTTAAAAATATGTTTAGATGGATATAACATCAATAGAATGGAATCGACAATGAAACATGACAAAGTAATTGCATGAGTTATTTAATTGAGTTAATTACATAAATCGTCTCTATGGTTAATCTAAATTACGAATTTCGTCCTTAAGTTTAAAACTATGCATAAATCGTCCACTTTTAGAAACTAATTTTCCGTTAAAATTTTCCGTTAAACTTTTCGTTAACTAATTACACATTTCGTCCCTAAAATGGACGTCCGTTAGAAATTAGGGACGAAAAGCGTAATCAGTTTCTAAAAATGGGCGATTTATGCAATGTTTTAAATTTAAGGACGAAATCCGTAATATTGAATAAATCATCGGGACGATTTATATAATTAACTCTATTTAATTATATTATGTGTTTATTTTTTATTTATAACCGCAAGAAAACTAGATACTAGATCATGAAAGAGCTTAATAATATCTTCGTTAGATTATAGAGAATTCCGCTGCTGATTGTCATACAAAGGCTGAATTAGGAGGTCCATAACATAAGGGTGTCTAGTAAGAATGCAACTTCGGATCTAAATACGTATAGCAATCTCAAGACAGCAGAACTTACACAGAAATGATAAAGCAAAATTCCATCAAACAAGATTCAAACAACAAAATAAACATTTAAATGTTCAGGCGGCAACAACATAATGAATTAATTAACAGGATCAAGAAAAGAATAAGAGAAAACAAATAAACTCAAACAAGTATCATCTTACACAAATTTAGTTAATCACACAGCAGCAGCAGTACCAACAGACCACAACCAACACTAAATCTAAACCAAAGTTAACGAACCATTTACAACTCCCAACCAAGAACCTTAAGCCGGCAAACATGCTTAAGTCAGTAAGATTATATGACACCTTAATGTCTCCTATTCGGGTAAAGAAATGAACACCCGAAAAAGGGGTTAGAGAAGCCCTCCTCTAAACCTATTGCGTAAACTTTTATATATCATCAAACTTTCGTAACACACCAAAAACCCTAACCAAGAAATTATAGTAATTGGAAAAAAGATTCCCAATATGTACCTAAGAACACCCTAACATATATATAATCGTTATGCACGCAAAACATCACATCACTACTTCACTACATCACTCTTCAACTTGTCCCTTTAGCTTTTGGTTCACAAGCTGATCGGTATCATCTGATCCCTCCTGTTCCAAGACAAAGATATAGTAAGTTGGGAGTATAGGGTATTTCCCTTTATTTAAAAAAATACATATGTCAAAAGTCGTTACCTGAGTATTTCCAATAGCGTTTGCAGCACTGACAGATGTTACTTCTCGAACTGTGATGATCTTGTCTATATATACAGTAGTTTCCTTGGTACTTACTGCACTTGATCCGTTTCCATTGTCCACATTGTTTAAAATCGATGATAAGCCACTGCACATAAAACCAAAACAACACACTCGCTTCAAAAAGGACAGAACGAAAACAAAGTAAACAATGGATTTTAAGATCAATAAAAGACACGTACCGTGGGGTAAAACTGTCATCAGATTGTTTAGATTCCTTTTGCTGCTTCTGTTTCTTGTTACTCTGAGTTTGCTCCAAGAAGCTACTAGCATATCGTTTCAGCCACCCAAAAGGAGCAGAAAGAGGAGGGGACCCGTTAATGATTTCTTTTTTATTAGACGTATCAAAATCAATTGCAGCAACTTCGGCACCACCATTTTTATGAACTGAATCCTGCCTATTAGTCCGACTCTTCATATATCGTCTTGAGCGTTTTTGTGAATCTGATTCACATTCTTCAATCTCAGTTGTACGAATACGATAAGGAAGAGCTTTCAAGTCTTCCAATTTTTTCAATTCCTCAATCTGACCAAGAATTTCTTGTCTATCAGCATGCAAAAGTTCCCTCTGTTTCTCCAGTTTTTCCCTTTGAACTTTAAGTTCTTCGATGGAATCATTTAACTCCGCCCATTCTTTGTCCCTTCTCTCATGGTCAATATTAATTTCTTTTCGTTCCGCTTCAAGCCTTTGCATCTCAATATTCACTTGTTCTGCTTCCTTTGCTGCTATTTCCTTAAGAGATGAGATGTACTCGAGTTCTTTCTTCTTTTCTTCCTCAAACGCTCTCTCTTTTTCTCTTAAATAACCTTCTATATCCTCACGCTTCTTTTCAATACAATTCTCAACCTCCTTTTTCTGCAACTCAATATCTAGCACAAAGTCAGTACGTTCTTTCTGAATTTTACTGAACCAATCAGAACGTTCTTGTTCAATTTCTCTCATGAAGGTTTCACGATCTCGTGAAAGTGACTCAACATCTTTTTTATACTGTTCACGAAATAAATCTTTTTCTAATTTCAGGACATCACGTTCATCCTTCAAAAACTTTGAAATGACAACTCTCTCCTCTGCAATACGTTCTGCCTCCAGTCTCAATTCTTCTCTTTTTTCATCAATCGTCTCCCACTCAGTTTCGAAATTGGCTTTTTCTGTTTTCAAACGGTCTGCTTCAACTTCAAGTTCCTGTTTTTGACCTCTTATCAAATCAATTTCTTCTTTCAACTTGCCTTCTAAAATCATTAATTCATTTGTTTCCGTTCTCATGGCCTCCACTTTCTCTTCTGCATGAGAAATCTCTTTGCTTTTGTCATCTAATAATCTCAACGACTCATGAAGGTCTTTTTTCATGCGACTCACCTCTTCTTTTTCTTTCTCGAGTACAGACTTCTGAAGCTCCACCTCTTTCTGTGCAGAAATTACAGATTTCTCCTTGTCATCCACAGCATTCAGTTTTTCTAGAACGTCCTTTTCTCTTTCACCAATTGCATTTGCCTTGATCTCCAAGTCATGTTCTTTTTCTGAAACTAAATCTTCACGCTGACTAAGCTCCACTTCCCTCAACTCTGAAGCTCGCCTTTTGCTTTCAATCTTATCCTCCATTAACTTGAGTTTTGTTTCTAATTCGGCATCAAATTGAGAACTTTTTTCTTTCAAGGTAGCTTCATGATTAGCCAACATTTGTTTGATACGATCCTGCAAAATTAAAACAATATATAATGGGCTTCGTTTATTTCAAACATAAAGATATCTCAACTGGAGTAATGGGGGTAAAAGACTCACAGATTCCTTGGTTGCAATTTCATCTTGCTGTTTTTGCAACTCCTCATACTTCTTTTTCAGCTCATTTTCCTTCTTAACGATTTCCTGTAAACAATCGTAAACAAACACCTTTAGAATTGAGTATGATTTGAGCTATTAAAACAATTGAATTAGTATTTAAATGAATATAAACCTCGTCTTTTGCATCCAATGAAGCTGCTTTCAACTCCAAATTGTATTTTTCTTCTTTAAGGGCTTTAGACTCCCCCTCGAGGTTTAACCTTGAAGCCTGTAGCTCCTTCTCAAGGCGACTTATTTCTTGAGTCCTGCTAAATATGTAATCTTCCCGTTGATTTAACAAGGCTTGCCCATCAAGTAATCTTTCTTGAGACTGTTGAACCGACTTCTGCCTTTCACATATAGATTGTCTTTCGAGGAGAATTTCCCTTTCTTTTGCTTCACACCTACCACATTCAAAAGAGCATAATTCTCATACGTTACAAAAACTTATCAATTTAATTACTTCCATGCTACATAAGGCATAAAGAGAAAAAAGGAATACACATTATGGGGGCTCGTTTTAAGTAAAACATTATTGCTAGATCCTCCCAAAGTTATACAGAAAGCATTATGCATCTATATAGTGAAATAATAACGTTTAACACAAAAGTAAATCAGAGAAAACATACTCAGTCTTGAACGAATTCATTTGCCTCCTAAGATCATCTTCTCTCGCTTCAACTTCATTCACCTTCCTTTCCGCCGCCCGTCGATTCCTACTACCTTCCATCTCCAAAGCCTCCGCCGCTTGCATCTTCACATCTGCTTCCCCCATCTTCTTCACCGCATCCTCCATCAACGTACTCGCATCCGCCAATTTAATATCCGCCGCAACTTTCGCCTCAGCACATTCCGCACGCATCTCATGTAACGCCTTCTCAATATTAGCAACACACTCTTTCTCAATCCCAAGCGCCTTCTTCAAACTCTCTTCTCGTTTCTTCCCCTCACTTATCGCAACCACATGAGCAGCACGATCCTGCCGCAACGTCAACTCAACAGATTCCGCAGCAGTTTTCATCTCCTCGTAGTTAGCTACCCACTCCTTCTTCTCAATTATCAGTATCCCCATCTGATTTTGTAAATTATATATCTACATATAAACAAACAAACAAACATTGATTAATTAATTAATTATAAGACTCCTTGACTACCTTATTTGAATTAATAATTAGTATGCAATAAATAGATAAACTAAAGTAAATAATAATAACATATATATAGATATAGATATATGTATCTATATATGTATATAGATTAGTGAACCTCGGATTCTAGTTTAGCGATATGAGCGATGAGAGAGCCTTTATCTCTACGTTTAATAGATTCTTCATCAAAACCTGCTTCACGGAGACGAGTCCAGATTAATTCATCGCTTAATGGACTTTTTAAATTGGAAACCCTAATTGATGATGGATTGTTTGCCGGAGTTGATGGTGTGACGGCGGCGAATCGGCCGGGACTCGCCATTGTTGATTGATCGGAAAGTGAAACCCTAGAATGAGATTGATTTGTTAAAGATTTTTTGTTTTGATTTTGAATTTGGGTTTACTCTTTTAGCTGACATAAAACAGCTGTGTGAGTTATTTCAAGAAAGTATTGGTTTAAACGCTGTCGTTGAGGTTGGCGAATTTTTCGTTTTGGTTTCGATAAAAGGAAATAATGTTGGTTTTGAATTTTGAAAAGTAATTAATTAGAAAAACAAAAGTTTTGAAAAGTAGATGATTCCTTAGAGCACGGGTATGAGCTCGTTATTTGGTTGTTGTGCACTCGTTGTCACACCTATAACGAGCGCCTCCCTCGTTACCGTATCGAGTTGGCTCGTTGTGGATTTTGTTGTGGTGGATGGTTGTCTTGACAACGGTTCATTTAGTATTTTTTTTTTTTTTCTTTTTCTAATGGTCAAATAAAAAAAAAGAAAAAATTTAAAACCCCAACGGTCTAAAAGAATGCCGTTAGAAATTTTTAAATTTTAATTTTTTTTTTTACCCACAATTTCACCATTCTATTTGATAGAATAAGATTGAATAGTTAAGTCTTTGTTTTACCAAAAGATTTGTAGTCTAGCGATATTTGATTAATTCACTGACTTAAAATTTTTGATTTCAATACGTCGTGCGATGTATATTTTCCTTTCTAAAACAAATCAAGTGTTTGCTTTAGATAATCTTTTGGTTATGCCGAACATCCGAAAATAAGCTAAAACAAACATGTCACACTAACATATCAGATGTTGCAATATGCCAACCCACGAGCTTTCATTAAGATTCGCAATGAAACATCAACACTGGCCTAATTAATATACCACCAACCTAACATCAAAAGCTTATTTTCAATCTAACCTACAATCAAAATCATGTTTTTTTTTTCTTGTGCAAGTTCAAGTCACAAGTATTCCTGTAAATCTTTTGCATTGTCATAAGAAACAGTTGTTTCTCTTTCGGTGCGGAACTAAATAATCTTTATATGGTTTCATTAAAAGCCAATGGATACCAAACCTTCTTTACATGTTAAAAACGGATTTTGTTTTCCTATAGTAATCAGCAATCCAACCCTCGATGAGCTTCACTTCCGACGTCCTTTGCTCCACTAACCAGTCGGGATCATCAGCCGTAGTAATGTGCACCTAAAACATGCCCAATGGTCAATATATGCTCCTCCACCACAAGACACAAAATGACCACATATTAAACGTTACCTTTTTCTGTCACAAGAGTGACTATACTATCTGATATATTCTCCGGAACACTTCAAAAACGCACCAGTTTATCAATCAGTATATATTTTAAACCGATGTACCTTTTTCGCATTTTTATAGATTAATGCTTGTTTGTTTGTTACAAAAGACACTAATACGATGACGTTGGTTACAAAGTTACCTGCCACCACTCCAAGGATCTACGAGACCATTTGAAAAGATGATGTTGCTTCCAAAAGTTTTAAGGAGAGACTTGTAATTCGACATACATATTAAGCGCACTTATGTTATTGTTAAATAGTATGAATAATCTTATATTTTTGGTTCAAGAAATTCTTACATGTCCACCGAATTCAGTAGTAATCCAAGTGGGCCTAGGTATGACACCGAATTCATCCGAGCAATCCTCGACGTAAGAAGTGTAATTATAATCCCATTCTGGAAACATGCTGGACTGCTGGAGTTCCTGTTACTAGAGAACGGCATTACCATTTCAGTGCATGTCTGTAACATATAAGAAGCCTTACAAGTTATGTTATGAATAATCATTACCGATAAGTGTCTTCTGATAATTTAAAGATATTAAGTTATATGATACGACTTGCATACCTGCCAATTCCAACCCTTTGTGCCTTGAGGATCATCATCCAATTCAAAGCATTCGGTAATGAGATTACTAAAAAGATGAACAGTGAATTGAATAAGGTTTTAGTTATAATGGTGATGAAGTGGAAGATTCAGTTTCAGCTTTATAATTCAGTCATCTTTCTAACTTTTTCAAGTCGTGTTCGAGTTGAGATTGTTTCTACTGTTACAGTTTTATGAGACCGGAAACTCTGGAAGTGAGTGTACCGAAACAATCGGGTGGGGGTCGGGGTCATGGTCGGGTTTAATGCGCACGGAGGAATAACCAAACTCATCTTGCTCGTTGTGTATTAACTGTTAATTAAAAAGGATATCAAGCCAAGTTGAGTTATTTTGGTCAAAACTCGAGAGACTGGATGACCAGGATAACCAACATGAGAAGGCTAATATGTACGATTTGGAGTTAAGTATCATACATTATAGGAGTACTGATATGGGTCATAAAAAGACCCATGAACACACTCCATACCGATAAAATCCCACATAAACTTGGACACCAAATACATACCAACACCATGAAATAAAACTTTTGAAAGGATTTATTGAATAAAATTGAATCTAAACCAACTTGAACATGAACCCATTTGAGATCTTGGTAAAGGCGTAACTTCTTTTCTCCACGTAGACAATAAGCAAGTAATATTAACCAACATGAGTTTTATCTGATACCAGTCTTTGGCAAACATACGTGGAATCAAAGTTTCGTTGGGTGATATAATTTATATACAGACTCAACTCTCACATGTTAAAAACTGCTTTTGTTTTCTTGTAGTAATCAGCAATCCATCCCTCGATGAGCTTCACTTCAGACGCCCTTTGGTCCAACAACCAATCCGGATCATCAGCCGTAGCTGCTCGCAAATCCAAATGATGAGCACCTAATACATGCTCAAAACATACATGGTTAACTTATGCTCTTTGACCGCAATACCAAATGGGTGTGTTAACGATTACCTTTTTCTGTAACAAGAGCAACTACGCTATCTGATAAGTTCTCCAGAACACTACAAAATGCACAAATATTTAAATCAATATATTCTAAACCTCTGCACCTTTTTTTTGCATTTTTAGAAGAATAATGATTTGTTTGTCGAAAGAGAAGTAAGAACAAATGCAATGACGGGGATTATAGAGGTTACCTGCCACCACTCCAAGGATCCAAGAGACCGTTTGAAAAGATGATGTTGCTTCCAAATGTTTTCAGAACAGACTTGTAATTCTACATACAAATTAACCAACTTACGTTATTGTCCAATGGTATGGATAATCTTATATATTGGCCTCTAAATCAACATTAATTATAGTTATAAGAAATTGTTACATGTCCACCAAATTCAGTTGTTATCCATGTGGGTCTGGGTATCACACGGAATTCATCCCAACAATCCTCTGCGTAAAAAGTGAAATTATAATTCCACTCCGGAAACATGCTAGAGTTCTTATTACTAGACATTGGCATAACCATTTCAGTGCACGCCTGTAACAAATAAAAGGCTAGAAAAATTATGTCATAATTCCTTTAAAATCATAAAAAGAATTTTGATAAATTTCACAATATTTATTCTGCCACAAGACTTGCATACCTGCCAACCCCAACCACTCATGCCATGTGGGTCATCATCCAATTCGAAACATTTGGATGTTCCAGTGTAATTGTAGTAAACGCTTACACCTTTAAATATACGATCCAAAACGCTACTCCCATCAGGAGCATTATCTATCTCCTTACAAACCTGGCGAACCAACATTTTCAATTTTAAAGATAACTTCAGATGTGTGACAGATATTTTAATTTCAGACAGCTAAACTTCGGAACATAACAGTATCAGAAACACCGACTAACCTCTTTTATCGGGTAGGCAGGCAAAGGCATTAGAAATTCTGACGGGTATGGGTAGTCTACCATTGCTAAAAAACTATATGCCGAGTCCAACCAGTTAGAAAGATCCTCACTGCTCTTTAGTTTCCTGTCAGTTATATCTTGAATTAACGAACAGCAAGAAAAAAATTAAATAAGAAAAAACATTTAAATATCCTAACCCGCATAAGTGGAAAGTCTTGGCAAGATGATCAAGACCGTTTCCTTTCTGACCAACAGTAGTTATTATATCCCAAGACTTTTTTATAGTGTTAAAACAGCTCGTGCTTTCTCTCTACGTGACAAAAACAAAAACAGAATAAAAAGACTTTATATTTAAACTTTAAACACGAAAAGATGAAATGAAATTAACGAAAAAAGAGTAAAGTTTTCACGAACTCTGAAATCATTAGAGACAATATCATAAAATGTTTCTAGCGGCACAATATCCTCAAATTGAAGGATCGGCGCCGAAGAAGCAAGTGCACCTATAGCTATATGAGGATATTTAAGCCTCATCCACGCTGCCAACACTAGAAAAAACGAAATAGAGAAACCAAATTTTAAGCATCATCTCAACAAATTTAAAATTATTGAATTTGCGGAAAAACTTTAAAAATCTTACTTCCACCATATGATCCACCAAACAAGATAACAGGGGAAGCTTGAGCAGACAAATTTCTTTTCAAATCGGTTATCAAAACAGCAAAATCCGCAAGTGCTTGTTCAGCAGTTAGATAAGCTAAAGTAGAAGCATTCTTATATGCTACATCTTGACCTCCATACGGCATTGATTCACCATAATATCGATGCTACGATAAAAAATCAATCCAAACTCAAAGTCAATGTGTTCAACCAAATATTATAGCCCTAAAATGCTAATGTCATACAATGCTAGTGTAGCTAACAAGATTCGGACTAACATTTCTTAAACGGACTAGCTTAGTAATTATGTTTTCTTTTTAACTGTACTCGGGGTTCATTCTACGCTTTTGTTCTAAGGGTTTCAATAAGGTTTTAACTCAGTCGATTAAGTAAAACATGGTATCTAATTTGCTTCTGGTAATTTGCTGTAATCACAGTTTGTTATCTGCATATGTATCTGATGAATCAATAACTAATAGTAGAATGAGCAAATATTCATTAATACAAATGTGTTGTGTCGATTTTGTTCCTATTCATGGATATGGGCGGAGCCAGAAATTTGTTCACGTGGGAGGCAAAATCCCAAAAATAACATAAATATAACAACTTTTTATATTGGGAATAATATTTAGTGGAGACAACTGTCTAATCTGCCCCTCTCTGGCTCCACCCTTGTTCATGGACTAAGTGAGGGTTATAATATCAAGAAGATTTAAGTTATATGTGTGTTGCGACACCGGAATATCACAAGTACAGTTGGGTAGAAGGTTCGGATCCGAAAGAGATGATCCGAAGAAGACCTTCAGCCTAGTTCTTATCTTCGATCTTGAACTATCTGCACAAGCAGGCAAACACACGAGTAAACGGAGCGGGGATGATCCCCTGGTTTACCTCGGGCGTAAGAGTAAGATTACGAAGAGTAAGGATAAATAAGTAAAGTAAGAGTGTAGAGTGTTTGTAAACGTTACCCTTGAAGTGAAGAGTGAGCTTGGTATTTATAGATCTTGAGTTTCGGATAATAACATGCTCTAAGTACAATACCTTGTTTATCCTGGAGATATTCCGAAGTATTGTACTTTCTGTCGAGAAGTCATCCTTCGGCCTCCTGGTCCTTAGGATGTTCTTCGGATAATAGGTGTTGTTTAGATTCCCTTTCTCAAAGATTGTGCCCAGCTAATAGATCTTTCGGCGTACCATTGGTTTGGCCGATAGACTTCTATCGGCTACCGATGGTACGTCATCAGCCCCCCTAGTCCAGTATTACGTAGTTAAGACTATGTAATGCTTGACTAGAAGAAAAATAAAGTGTTTTGGTTCTTTCAGTTGTTCTTTCGGTAGACAGGGGTATGTCTCTTGAATTGCTTCGGAGACTAGTAACCGTCTGCCTATTTAGGCGGGATAATTGGGTTTTAGCTTCGGCGGGAAGTTTTTCAAACTGGGGCAATTAATGCTTGCGCCACCTGTCGCTATGCCATTGGCCGAGAGAGGCGGTGGGATTAGACGCGCGTCCCATCGTCTGACATACACTTGCCTATAAATACCCTGTTTTACCCCATTTGTAACTTTTTTCTCACCGTTTTCTCAATTACACTTTTAACTGTGTGTTTTTTCTCCCCTTGATTTTTCTTTCGTTGTCTTCTTGTTTTCTCGTTCTATCGCGATGTCGAAGAAGGATAAAGAAAACCTTCGGAGGTCATTCAATAGTTTGACCCAGGAGGATCTTGACGCCCTCTGTGTTAAATATGCCATCGGTGTTGGCTATGACGCCACTCTTCCTGGTCCAGACGACACTATACTGGATGCCCCTCCCGGTAAGATAGGGGTTTATGCTGAGTGGTTTGAATTTTCAAACCTCCGGCTTCCATTCTCCAGACTCTTCTTGGAGGTTTGTGAATATTTCAAATTTCACCCTTCCCAGATGAATCCTCTCGGAGCTTTGAGGCTTACGTGTTTTGAGGTTCAGAGCTGGGCTCTTGGGTATACTCCTTCGGTAACTCTTTTCCGAGTGTTTTATAAACTTGGGAAAGCTGGTGATTGGTTTACCTTTGATAAGAGAAGGAAACCTAATCCTGTTTGTTCTTCCGGGGCTCCTTCTGGCCGGAAAAACTGGAAAACCAAGTTCTTTTTTGTGAATGCCGGCGTGGCTCCCATCCGGATTAGATGGAAGCATAAGGATGAGTCCGTTGCGGATGAGCAGGTAAAGCAGGGAGAAGTTTCGGATGATGCTATCTTGGCTTTTACGACTCACAAAGTTGAGTGTCGGACGCTACCGGAGCATGTGTTAGTGATGGCCGGTATAAGTCGGTTTTGGACATCGAATGTTACCAAACCCTGTCTGCAGTTGAATGACCGAGGTACGTTAAGTACTTATGTTCGTTATACTGATGGTTCTATGATGATCACTAATTTGACTTATATTTCTTTTTGTAGATTTGCCTCTGATAGATTTTCTAGAACTGAGCGATTGGGCTTCGGTTAAGTATATTGCTCGCAACATTGCTGAAGGCGAGGAAACCTGGTTGGTTCGGATGAACTCAAGAGTGATACACATGTCTACTGACGAACTTCCTCCCCCTTATACCGATGCTGATGCAGTTTTTCCAGCGGGCTATACGCCGAGAGATCCTTCGGATGAAGACTTTATTCAGCCAGCCTCAGGGACCATTATGGGTAGTGGTGTTCATCCGGCAAAGAGTGGTAATAATACTATCCCTTTGCTTTTCCGTGCTTTGTTTGCAAAAGCATCACCTTCTGTGGGAAATGCAGCTGCTAGGAAAAGAAAAGCTACGGACTGGTTTGCTCCTCCGGAATCGTCCGAGGGTCAAAAAATTGATGATGTTGAGGGTGGGGAGTCCGAGGAAGAGGTTGCGCCGAGGGTTGAGGCGTCGAAGAAAAAGAAAAAGGTTTCTGTTTCTACCAAGAACTTGACCATCAAGGAGAAGAGGCAAGATCAACAATCGGAGGTTTCATCGGCTAAGGAGGCCGATACTTCCAGACCTGGAGAAAAAACTAAAGAAATTGCTACTTCCGTTTTCCGGGGTAAGTTTGTCGTTCTTGAAAGTTCGGAGGAGGGAGGTGCTTCGCTAGATGGTACGGAGTGCTATCCGGATCCCCCTTCTTATGAGACTTCTTCCGAAACAAGGAGAATTCTTGAACTGATAGTTGATGATGATTTCTCGACAGGTCCTCACACTGACCCTGAAGTTGTCACTTCCAACCCGGAACCGATTGCGGAGGAAGCAAGTGTTGGTGTTGGAAACATGGGTGAGAAGCCCTTAGAGGAGACTTCTTCAGCTATTCGGATGGAAACCAAAACCAAAACGAACGGAAAATGAGATTCATACTCAGATTCATTATTCGTGTTGTCAAAACCAAAACGAACGGAAAATGAGAACTCTTTCCCTTCCGGACTAATAAGAAGAATCCCAGCTCCCGAACCTTCCGAACTAGAGGATCCATCAGTGAACAAACTCCAAACTTGGTCTTTCTTCGGGTTCTTTCCTTTGTCATCGGATTCTGCCGGTCTTTTCCTCTTCTTGTTCTTTATGGGTTGCTCATCACTGGTTTCTATCGGAGCAGTGTCTTCGGGTACAACCTGATCAGGAATTTCAGCTATGAAGTCTGCTAGTACTTGTCCTTTGATAGATGTCCTGGGGACATATTCTATATCATAGCTTCCTAATTCAATGGCCCACTTTGTAAGTCTTCCAGCCGTTTCCACATTCCTTAAGATTTGCTTTAAGGGTTGGTCGGTGATCACTCGGATGCTATGGGCTTGAAAGTATCTCTTCAACCTTCGGGATGTATAAACCAAAGCTAGCGCTATCTTCTCTATCTGGGTATAGTTGTTTTCGGGACCTTGTAGCACCTTGCTAACAAAATAGATAGGCATTTGTTCTCCTTTTCTTTCAGCCAGTAGAGCCGAACTAATGACTTCGGTCGTTGCTGATAAGTATAGGATCAAGGTTTCTCCTTCCTTCGGCGCTGTGAGAGTGGGAAGCGCTAGCACGAACTTCTTTATCCCCTGTAAGGCTTCTTCAGCTTCTGATGTCCACCTGAAATCTCCCTTCTTTACACAATTTTTCAAGGTTCGAAAGATTGGTAATGATCTTTCGGCAGACTTTGCGAGATATCGCCCCAGGGCTATAACCTTGCCGTTTAGGCTTTGAACTTCCTTTATCGTCTTGGGCGACGATAGTCCTTCTAAATCTCGGATCTTCTCCGGGTTTACTTTGATACCATTTGGAGTGACGATGTGGCCCAGGAACTTTCCTTCTTCCATCCCGAAAGAGCATTTCTTCGGGTTAAGCTTCATGTTGATTCTCCGGAGATTAGCGAATGTTTCCCGGATATCCTGAATCATTATTTCTTCCGACGTGGATTTTATAACTAGGTCATCAACGTATGCCTCTAGATTCCTTCCGATCTGTTCTGAAAAAGCTTTGTCTATTATATTAACCTCTGATAAGTTGCTCCAGCATTCTTGAGACCGAAGGGCATCTTTCGGTAACAGAAGATTCCCATATCGGTGTGAAAAGCTGTTTTGTCCTCATCCTCTTTAGCCATTTGTATCTGGTGGTATCCTTTGTACGCGTCTAAAAAACATTTGAATCTGAAGCCCACCAGTGCTTCCACTTTTAAATCTACCTCCGGCAATGGATACGCGTCTTTCGGGCAAGCGTCGTTGAGATCTTTGAAGTCAACACACATTCTCCATGTGTTATCACTTTTCCGAATCATGACTGGATTGGCCACCCAGGTTCGGTACCGAACCTCGCGGAGAATTCCAGCCTCGGTCAGTTGTTTAACCTCTTCACAAGCTGCCCTACTTCGATCAGGCGCTAGGCCTCGTTTCTTCTGTACTATGGGGCTTTTTCCTTTCTGGATGGTGAGCTTATGTTCGGCTAGCCCCCTTGGTACCCCCGTCATGTCCGAGGGTTTCCAAGCAAAGACATCTCTGCTCTGTCGGAGAAGCGTGATGAGCTTTTCCTTGCCTTCTTGAGTGAATGTGTCTCCAATCGTAACGGTTTGTTCCGGATGATCCGGATGAATGACAACCTTTCCTAGCTTGACTTCCTCTTCCTCCTTCTGCAATATCTTTTCGATTTTTTGGCATTCCAACACTTTGTGGGCCTCCGGACGAATCTCGACTATTCCTCCGGGAGTAGGAAATTTCATGAGCGAGTGAGCTGTTGATACAATAGCTCGGAGCTTTGCTATTCCGGGTCTTCCAATAATGACATTGTATGGGGAGTTGGCTCGGACTATTAGGAAATCAATTTCAACGGTCCGAAACTTGTCATTATTTCCGATGGTGAGGGGCAACCGGATTTGCCCTATCGGTTTCACTGCTTCTCCGGAAAACCCGACCAAATACTGGGAGCATCTCTCCATCCTATCTTGTACTTCGGGCTCTAGCTTCAAAAAACATTGTTCAAAAAGTATTTCTGAAGCACTCCCATTGTCGATGTATATCCTGTGTACCGTTTGGTTTCCGATGTCTCCCACCACAACCATTGGGTCTGTGGTTCCTTTAGAGATACCGACCGGAGGAAAAGACATTTCCTGCATCATCCAGGGCTCCGTTCTTTCATCACGGAGCTCACTGCTTTCTCCTTCACAGAAGACCATCTGTATCTCTTTTCCTTTCCCTTTCCCGGGGTATGGTGGGCCTTGCTTCTTTTGACCACCCAACTTTATTCCTTCCATCAGATGGTTCAGTTGACCAGTTCTTACGGCTTCCTCGATCTGCTTCTTCAACTGAAAGCAGTCGTTTGTGTAATGTCCCTTGTCTTGATGGAACTCACACCATCGGTCAAGGAACCTCTTGTCTGGGGTTCCTACTAAAGGAGCCGGAGCAGTGAAGTGTATTCTCCCTTTTTTAGTGGCGAAGACTTCGCTAGGGGTTTTGCTGAGCTCTGTGAAGTTGACATGTCGTCGAGATTCACCGGAAGATACGAAAGGAGAGGTACGGACAGGTCCTCGCCCGAACCTTCTTTCATGACTTCCGGGGGAAAAACTCTTTCGGCTTGGGGAGGGTCTCCATGGGGGACTCGCAGCTGGAGAGATCATCTTCAACCCCTTCCGGGACGCAGCCGTACTAGCTTCCAAATATTGTCTCGAGGCTTCCTTCCCGTTGAGAAACCTCTTCACGCGTTCCATCATTTCATCCACTGTCTCGGGTACCCTGGCATTGAGTTTCGCGATGAGAGCCGGTATCCGGATCCCTTCCATGAATCCCGAAACTTTCAACATATCGTCTCCTCCTTTAATCTGCAGGAGTTCTCGCTTCCACCTTTCTACAAAGTCTTGGAGACTCTCGTTTTCCCTTTGTTTGATTTTAGCAATATCTGTTGGGCCCCGAGTGTACCTACGTTGTTGCATGAAATAGAGTTCAAACTTCTTCTTCATATCTTTAAAACTATCAATGCCTTCTTCCGGCAACTCGCCGAACCATATTCTCGCCGGCCCAACGAAAGTTTGGACGAACATCCGGTACCAAATCGGCATGGGCCAGCCCTCGGTATCGGCTGCGCCGGAGAAGATTGCTAAATGATCGTCAGGGTCACCACTTCCGTCGTAGGTGCGCACGATGCTAGGCATCTTCACTTTTCGAGGCATCTTGAACGTAGAGATTCTTCGAGTGAACTTAGAAGCAAAGTATGACTGATAAGGAAGGTTCGAATCCTCCTCGTCCTCGCTATCTTCTCGCTCCGATTCACTCGTATAACGGATCTTTCGGGCAACCGGAGGAGTCTTTCGGGTATGATCTTTCTTTTTCCTTCGCTCGTGTTCTGCCAGCATGGCCTTGAGCGCATCATAGTTTTGTTCCAGGAACTCCTCAGAGATCCCAGTGCCTTTCTCTACATTAGTCTGATCATCCCTTGGAGTTTCGTCTTCAACTATCGGTTCCCTATTACTTCCTGAGGTATTTGCCGTAAAAGTCATATATGGTCCTGTAGAAGCCATGTATGTCCCACGGATGGCGCCAAATGTTGCGACACCGGAATATCACAAGTACAGTTGGGTAGAAGGTTCGGATCCGAAAGAGATGATCCGAAGAAGACCTTCAGCCTAGTTCTTATCTTCGATCTTGAACTATCTGCACAAGCAGGCAAACACACGAGTAAACGGAGCGGGGATGATCCCCTGGTTTACCTCGGGCGTAAGAGTAAGATTACGAAGAGTAAGGATAAATAAGTAAAGTAAGAGTGTAGAGTGTTTGTAAACGTTACCCTTGAAGTGAAGAGTGAGCTTGATATTTATAGATCTTGAGTTTCGGATAATAACATGCTCTAAGTACAATACCTTGTTTATCCTGGAGATATTCCGAAGTATTGTACTTTCTGTCGAGAAGTCATCCTTCGGCCTCCTGGTCCTTAGGATGTTCTTCGGATAATAGGTGTTGTTTAGATTCCCTTTCTCAAAGATTGTGCCCAGCTAATAGATCTTTCGGCGTACCATTGGTTTGGCCGATAGACTTCTATCGGCTACCGATGGTACGTCATCAATGTGTTTCTGGAAACTAATAAAGTAGATATCATGTTAGCATCAATTTTCGCTTTCATTTAGGATGACCATTGATATATAGAGTTTCCACGTTCTCTAATCAAAGTTTTGATATCAATAATACAAATTGATCTTTCTATTTGTTTTGATTTCATTTATGTCACTCCTGTACACATTTGGTATGAAATATCTCTACATGAGTAGTTATATACACATATGTTTCATATAATAGCATTTTGTGATTATGTACTTGGTTGCAAAAACCCGGACTTAAACTCATAACCTCTTGGTTGACATTAGGCCAATTCGCCAAATACTTGACCATAAACTAACATACTATCAGGTTATGAGATTACCAAAAAGAGCTTACTTCTGGAAATATAACCATTGCACCGAACCGAGGAGCGAGTTCCCAAACAAACCCAGTATTGGCAGCAAACCATTCAATATCACCTTCATTCCCACAATACATGAATATCGGAGCCATACTGGAAGCCCCACGGACCCAATGATCATCATTAATAAGATACCGTTGTCGAAAACTAGGAAGATCATCATTAAAGCTAAAATGATCAAGAGTTTGCTCAAAATATCGTATATCGTAACTGTATTTCTTAAGATTGGTTTGGTTTTTCTGTTGCCTGCCGAGATATTGACTGAGTTTACGAGATTCTGATTTTGATGAGATGAGTGAAGAGATGAAGATGATGAATACGAGATAATGGAAAAAGGGGTTTGCCATGTTTGTGGAGAGTGACGATGAAGATCATCAACAGAGGTGGACAAAGTGAAGTGGGATGAGGTTTCTATAAATTTCATTTTTAGATATTAAACAAAAGTTAAATAGATAAAAAGTTAAAAGTGGCTTTATTATCTATACTAGCAAATTTTATTTATTTTAATTTTAGAATATTATTAAAATTAAATTTTTAAAATTTATTGTTACTATTAATTTGTAACTCTTAAATAAATGTTTAAATTCAAAATAATGACTATTAAATCTTATAATTGTTTAATAAATTATATTATTAGTTTTCAAATTAATAAAAATAATAATAATAATTAGTTTTTTAAAATAAATGATGCAAATATAGTAAAATAATTATATTAATATTTAATTATATGTTTCTAATTTAATCCTACATCTATACTAGTCTATAAAGCAAATTTGATTTATTCTAATTTTATAATATTCTTAAAATTAAGTTTTTGAAACTTACTATTAGTTGTAATTTTTAACTCTCAAATAAATATTTAAATTCATGATAATGATTATTAAATCTCATAAATGTTCAAAAAATTACATGATTAATTTTCAAATTAATAAAAATAATAATAATTAGCTTTTTAAAAGAAATGATACAAATGTGCAAAATGTTAAGTGTTGTATTTTATTATATAATTAATGATTAATAATTAATAATACATAATTATCTTACAAAGATTTTCAAACATTTGTTGTAAACTATGTCTTATAAACAAAATTTTGTTTTACTCACCCACCAATGTTTGATAAATTTAACAACACATAATATAATATATTATAATATAAGTTACAAATATATTTTCTCATTAATAGTATATAACTTGTTTGTCTAAACTATAATTAACCAACTAATATTTTTTGAGTAAGAAACATTTTTATTTATTTATATCTATATTTAATATTGATTATATATATAATAATTTGTACGCACCTAACTAATATATATATATATATATATATAATGATAGTATATATGACTTTATCGATAAATATGTTATAAAATACATGTAAATCTATTTTTTGAATTAAAATTACAACTAAAAATTTATTAAATAAAAAAGGTATACTAATATAAAAAAATCTATAACACAATCAAATAAAAAACACTCGATACAGACAACAATATTTAAACATAATGAAATTAAATGATTTACGTACGATTTTTCAGGAAAAAATATGTATTGCCCATCGCCTGAATTCTAAGTATTGTTAACTTATTATTCATTTTCAACACACATGTTGTTTATTTATACCTTTTTTATATAACGTGATATTGCACAAACACAACCATATCTACAACTACCATAAAATCGACACTATTTCAAACAAATTAAACTTCAAAAATAGTTTATATACGATTTTAAGTGGATAAAAGTTACCCGCGCTCGCACGGATACACTCGTAGTAAATAAAAGAAAAAAAGTTTTGATAAAAATAGTCGGACTATCTTAAGTTGTCATTTTCTTTTGATTGGAACTCGAAAATGTATTTATGGGATTTATGTGAAGCCTCATAAACTTTAAAATAATAAATTATTCGAAATAGGTTATAAAGTTGACTTAAGTTTATGATAAATAAAAGGACATAGATACATTATTTAGATGGTGTTTGATTCGAACTTAATTTGTTTAATAAGAAAATGACTTAATATAGTAAGTAATAAGATGTGAGTTTGTTTGTGATTTAATTAAAACAAAATGACTTAACTGAAAAAATCACGCGATAAATGTATACCTCATTAAGTCATTGATTTTTATAATATTTTTCTTTAAATATTTATGTGTTATTATTCAGACTCATTATTAAGCATATAAAACAAACGTTATTAGTTTTTATTTTATATAGACAACATTTATCCAGTCAAACACTATATTCATACAATATTTAAACAATAAAATAAACAAATAGATCTATTGGTAAATAAAAAAAAAGTTACATCATTTTATGTCTTTTAGTTTTAACTTCAACTATTTTATTAATTTATATGTATATTTATTTGTTTTTATATATGAACTTAAATTTAAGCTATAATGTAAAGTTTCAATCTTAAACTCTAAGGTGCTGTTCTTTTTTCAAAAAAAAGTCTTAATATGCTCTGAACTCTGACCCGGTCAGAGGTTTTAAAAATTTTGTTGTTCTTTTTTTTTTTTCATCCAGAGACAAAAAACCTCTTTTTACCTCTGATCCAACCCTACATGAAAAACCTCTTTTTACCTCTGATTACCTCTTTCTCTTCACCGGTAAGTTTTCCATCCTTAAATTCAAATAATTTTTGATTTTTTTTCAATGGTTTGTCACTTGATTTCGTTATATAAATTGATATTGATGATTGTTTGTTAGATTTAGGTGATATAATTTTTTTTAATATGTATTTGTTTTCGATTGCCTATAAACTCCTACTATTACATTGACTTTTATGTGAACTTTTCTTTTGTTAATTATTTTTATATCTTGAAATTGATGTTAGACAATTAGTTTATTTATTTGTTCAATCACGCTCACGCTAAACTTAGAAACGTGATTGAGCGTGCTTTTGGTGTTTTGAAAGCACGTTTTCCCATCTTGAAGAGAATGACTCCGTATTCTTTGGTGAAACAAAGAGATATTACTATTGCATGCTTTGCTATTCATATTTTTACGAAAAGAAGTATTAAGTGATGATTTTTTCTCCGAATATGATCGAGGTGAAGTACATGCTAACGAGAATGTACAAGATGGAGACGAGTATGATGAGGATGAGGTTCAACCACATGGAAATACAACAGATCAACAATATATGATCAATTGTCGAGATCAACTTGCGGCACAATTAATGCAAAAATGTTGAAAATGTTGTTTGAATATTATCTTTATTTGAAAAATGTTGCCACTATGTTTGAACATTTTATGAATGTTTTTATTTAAAACGTTTTATAAATGCAACAGTTTAGTACTAATATAGTAAAACAGATGTTACGAAGGAAAAAAGAACATAGTATATTGATTCAGATTCAGAGTTTTGGACCACCTCTGATTATTCAGAGCTGGTATTCAGATTCAGAGGAAAAATCTTTGGTTCAAAAAAACAGCACCTAAGTTTCAGTTAGTTACGAGTTACGAGGACATGATGCACTCTAATACAAAGCACACCTCTTTTCATGTGGCTGGGCCTCTCTAGCTATTACAATATGTACATCCAAATACCATTTATGGGCCAAACTTTAAATTTCATACATTATACCAAGTACCAACCAAAATTGAGCCCAAGGATATTTATTTTATTTTATTTTAAAGAATATAAAGTATTAGTATGCATGATTTTCCCTCTAATTTATATTAGCTTTCAATGTTTTTTTTCTAGTCCAAATCAATCTAATAATTTTTTAATATTTTATAATTTGACCCTTTAAAACTTTTAATCATTATCTTCCCAACAATACTATTCATACAGATTGAGTATTTATATGTCAGCATTCATTATGTATGCAATATAAATTTTTATACTTAAGCAGTATAGCTATCTTTTATCGTTAAAAATAACATATACTAAACCTAAGTACATTAACACTTTGTTTACAAGGTACATGTGTTTATATTATATATATTAACTGGAAATCGGTACAAACGAACCCGTATAATACACAAGTCATTACCTAGTTTTAAAATAAGGTAATTAATCTTGTGGAATCTAATTTGGAGTTAAAACAAAACAATTTATGATTAATAAACTTAAAAATTCGGCCCACAAAATCAGCCCAAAGACATTGCAAAATTCAATCAGAAATTCCGCTTCTAGGCTTCAACTATATTTTCCTACCATTTTTTTTATGAAATTTAAACTCATGATTTTTACATGCATGTGCATGGCTAGCAATTCAGAATATATAAAAATCTACTAAAAAAAAATGAGTAAGACATAATGCCTTTCCATGTGGTCACCTTACCAGTCGACCGAGTGAAAGTGAACAACTCCGAGACCTAGTCGAAGGAAAAGTGACAGAATGAGAGTTCAAGCCTAGTCAAGTAGATAAAGTTTTTGTTGCCGGGAGAGTTGCGTCGGAATTTGGAACACATGCCAAACGAAGTCGTACTGAGGACCCTAAGTCCCCTTTTTGGATTCACATTTCTGTAATTTCTTTCATATTTGGTCATATATCAAAACTCTTTACCAACCTAAATTCGGCTTTTGGACGTTTAAACTCTATAATGGACTGAAATTGACGAGACCATATTGAGTGTTTACATAATAATCTCAAGGATTGGTTAAGAAATGTACTTAAAATACTACTTGAGCCTTGAAGTATGAAGATGAACTTCAAACCGTCATAATTTAGTCCCAATTAACTCACTAGCTTCGGTTTGTACTAAAATAATAGTATACCTTTAGCCATTAGATTGATACAATAATGTATACTCGTATCCCCACAAAATTCTTTATATAATATATATATAGCATTATTTTGTTGGGTATATATAGCTTTCATTTGACACATACCCCATTTTCACTACCGGTATGAAATTTTTTATCCGAATTACAAAAAGGTTGACCTCGAAGGTTGGCATGGCCGCAAGGGGAACAATTGTATGATCTCCAAATATTTTGAGCCTAAAAATCTGCGTGATACTATAATTTTAAGCTAAAAGGAAAAATATATAATATATTTTTTTTGTAAGTTTTCAAATAAAGTTATTAGTAATTACAGTCGTAAATAGAAGTGTACATGCTAAACAACATGATATGATATGTATATTATTTTTTGAATTTGGTTAAAGTTAGGATCTTGTAATTTGAATATAAATTAATACTCGCACGAAGGGGAAGAATAAATTTCAAGTATAAAACATCATTTTTATATAAATGGCAGCCCTAAAACATACTTATCCGATATCTTTGACTTTTATTTTTATTTATTAGTACAAAAAGTTAATCCTTATAAAATTTATTATATGTTATATAGTTTTCAATATATATATTCCATGCATATAAGAATGGTTATGTTAACATCTATTATACAAATGAGATAAGTGAATAAAAATGTTATTCTAAAACTTATATATAATATGTATCTAATTTGGAATGAGTCTATTTTATGTATCAATTTTGAAATATAATTATTGGATGATCCGATCAATAACTTTTTATCAAACCGATAATGTGACAGTTTATATAACGTTATATATGAATGTCAAGTATGTTCGAATATGACAATTATCCCGGTATATCATGTATGTTTAGACTAGTAATACCTAACAATTTATGTGTATCCCCTAGCAGCCAACAAGTTGGTCAAAATTGGGTATGTTTCCAACCACCCATTTCTTTCCTTCACCTAATAAACTAGACATTTCCACAAACACATAGTTTGTGCAATGTGGATGGATGTTAACAAGTCTCCCTTTCGTCACTTTTTTAAATATGTAAGCAATGATGTTTAAGCTTTTGAAAGTTGGTTTGGTAATTGTCGGCTCACTCTATCAAATTATAATGTGTTATTGATGTTACTATGAATTCTTTTATATTTATAAAAGGATAAACTTAACATCTGCTGATAAGTATAGCATGTATAAACCAATGAATATGATACACTCTTGATTGTCTTTTTGTTTATACTTTATTGCTAATCCTTTGATTATTTAATTCTGATTGTATTTGGCTTTTAAAATACAAACAAGGATGCTTCATATTTAAACACCTACCTTATCTTATGGTCACCTCAAAGTTAATGAATTAGTCATAACATACATGAAAAAAACCCTGTTTTGATCAATAACTTGCTCGGGTTACAAACGGACCTAATTAAAAACCGGAAAGAAAAATATTATATCATGAAAGAACTACTAGTTGTTCAAATATACCTATTTCTAGTCTAATTGATGCAATGATTATAAACAAAATTCAAACATAGTATCAAGTTTGAAAAGAAAATAGAACAATTTACTTTATATTTTGAACCATATCGAAGAGAACAAGTTACTTTATGTTTTCAACCATATCGAATAGAACAATCATCAATTTGCAAGTTACGAATAAACAAACAGTTTATAGTTTGTTTTTCGGGGCACGTCATTAAATCTATAATTTTGTTGGTCCAAACCATGATTTGCTCATCCTTGATTACAAAATAAATCATAATATAATCAAACTTATAATCTTTTAAATTAACCCTAACTAGCAACCTTTTAAGATAGTAAAAGACAAGTTTTTTTTTTTATAAAAAAAAGAAAGAAAGACAAGTGTGTTGATAATATGAGTAATAGTCCATGATAACGATGAATGGGACAGCAAGCAAGCAACATTGGTCGGACGGCCATAAAAAACGGACCCAATAATAATAAAATCCTAAATACAAAGCCACCATAATTGCCAACATTTACATACGTAGTACCACACAATCATCAAACACAAATTCTGTAAATCCAACCTAAATCATTGAATGGTCCCACTTTGCCACCTTTGACATGTGTCGTTTTCTTATTGGATGAATTTTTTTATTCTAGTTAATCCATCGCGGGCGCCCTAAACAATACGGCAACCGAAATCGTCAAAACAATTACTCGTCATATAATTTTCATGATACATATCTTTTGGTGACTATCTATGTTTCAACTTAAAGTTATTCCTAATACAATTATCAGTACATTAGCTAATATGCTTTTGTTATACACATAAAACAAACTCAATTATATATAGATTTTTATGACATATGATGTATGTGCTTATGTTTTAAAAACTCGGATCTTCATTTCGATTGAATATAAATGTGTTTTATGTTAAATATACAGGCGAGGTCAAATTATTTAAAAGAAAAAAAGAAAAACTAAATATATCGTGTTTCTTATTTTTTTCATCATACTATACATGTAATCTTAAGTTTTAGTATTATATAATTAGAAAAAGGGTTTCAGAGTAAAGCTTGTGTCTTATTTGTCTTGTATCATAGTGTCATGATATAATATATGTGTGATACAAATGATATTTAACTTTTTACATTTTGTTTGACTTTTATGTTAATTCATTTAAAGATGTTTTTTTTTATATTATTATTATATCTTATTGATAAGAAATTGATTTTGATCACACAAAATTTAATTAATATTTGAACTTTTGATTAAAGGTTGTTTTAATTAAGTTGTCACATCACGATGATTGCAATTATTGGGTTATTTTTGTCCTTAAAGATTGTTTTAGAAATTTAGTGTAACACGAAATGAATATCCAACAACCAAATTATCACACCCCGTTTTTTACAAAGTTGTGACTAAATACTTTTGACAATATATATTAAAGTCTGTAAAATTGAAGCTTAATTTTCAATACAACTGAAGAGTACTTGAAACTAATAAATAACCGAATATAACTTTAAGTATACTTCAAATCCATAATCAGGATAATTCTAATTCGGTCATTACCGTCGTGACTTGAACTTTATCTTTTTCTATCGAGACACGTGTCTATTTTACCTGAGATATATGGTATATAAAAACTATCAGCCAAAGGCCTTGTGAATTCATGATTTTTTAGCATACATTCCAAAATACTTTAAACTGTAAAACTTTAAAAGCACATTTCATGATATGCCATGTAAACAGTTTTTCATGATAGATATAACACTTTTGTAAAACTATACATGAAAATAACAAAACATATAACTTTTCAAGATCTCATACTTTAGTGAATTTATCATGTAGGACTTTCATTTACTTTAAGTATACACACGTTTTTAACGAATAATCACTTATACCAGTAACTTCAACATTGCTCGGCGTACAAATAACTTTAACTAGCGTCCCGATTTTCCACATATGTATTCGCAAAACGTTTTCATAATATCCAATGCATGCATAATATAAACATTTATATAACTTTAATAAAATAGTAGCAAGGAAAGGAACCTTAAACATAATAACATGCATCTCAGTTTTATAAAATCTCATAAAAAACTCACCATATATTCTTGTATATGAACATGATGAAATAAAAGTTGTAGTGAGGATGGCTTCATTGACTCCTACGTTCCCATCTTCTTCTTCTTTCTTATAGTTTGTAAGCCAACTTCTCCCAAACACTTTAACTTAAAAATTCTAATCAAAGCTTCCATGACTCTTTTATCGTTGTTTTTTTTGTTTTTTTAGGACAGTGTAATTTGTTTTTTACTAAGGTTTGTGTACTATGACCGATTCTAAAAATACATTGGTTTGTTTTTATGGCAACTCGTATATATGTATAACTTACATGTTTCTTTCAGTCTATATTAAATTCTTTAGTTAAAACATTTTATTAATCATATTTTAAAGATAAAAAGCATGTTAAAAATTGTAAAATGTACAAGGTACATGGTTTGAAACCGAACGAATGCATATTTTCCAAGTACTTGTGCAACACCTAATGGGTCGTTGTTGACCTTTAACTATGAAAAAGTCAATGTTTATCATCATTAAAAGTAGTCGTAGGTGGTACATATATAGATTTACTCATGAGGACTAACTTCATGTCGATACATTATTTGTCAAAAAGAAGATTCTGCTAACAACCTTTCGAGTAAAGTAATTGAGTTAATATCTTAATATTGATTTAACCCAAGTATTGCGTGACAAAACTAGATATATATCACCAATGTTATCAACCGAATGAGGAGTTAACGTATCTTAAGATCTTTTATAGAAAATTCGTAAGTGTCGTCCAATTAAACATTTGTTGTATGTGATAACTTGACGGAATATAAAGGAAGTTATTCATAATATTTAGAGGGACATGAACATTTTTGATATGTAAAGGGCGATAAAGGCTGAATAATTGATTATTACTCATGTTGATTACAAGTATGCTATCAACAATTATGAACCGAAAAGTGTAAAATTAAAAATGGGTCGAAGACTCCAAGGTTACATGTATATATATATGATGAGAGATGTGATGTAACCTCAATATCTGTGTATTATTTTCAATCTAGAAACCTTATTTTTTGTAAAAATGAGTTAGGAGAGCTGAGTTGATTAACCGAGTTGAGTAAGTTGTGCCAACGGTTTTAGGGGGATCCGTGGTTGCATGCATAGTGGCGACGACAGTTTTAGTGGTTTCTAAAGTATTAGATTATTGTTCCACGATAGCGAGGAAAAAATAAAAATTAAATCTTAAACTTTATGTTTATGTAAATTTTAAGTTATTATAAGAAGACAATGTTATATGTATATTAACACATATACCTTTATGTTTATACACATATTGTTTATAGTTATAATACCATATATATCTTTACGTTTATACACATGTTTTGATATTTTTTATTAGAAGATTTTAGAATAACAATAAAGTTAATTATAGTTTAAACTCAACGATTTATAAGTATATTAAAATTATGTTTATCTATTTCAGTGGAGATGCAATGAAAGAGATAATGTAATTATGTAATGTAAGCGGGTGTAAAATGAAAATAGTTTTTGATGAAATCATCAATCTAATCTAACGGTTGAAATCAAATAAGTTAATACATCTAAGGGGCCTTACTTCGCCATGTGACATCACTCTTCTATTATATATTAAAGATTAAAGATGTCATAGGACCAGTACGGCGGTGTAGATTCATTTGTAGGGAAAACACAAAAACTGCATAATAGGACTAGTAAGATTGTATTAGATGGTAAGCGGGGTTGTCAACCAGTGGCAAAATTTCCGAGTTTTGCTCAATTTCAGCAAGGTGTTCTACTTGGAATGGTGTTAATTCATAATTTGTGACATATAATATATAGATCTAAAGGCGGAAGCTATGATACAATAATATTTTCCATGAAGGATTATATTTTGCATTCTACCAAATAGTTAGATTACATACACAAAAATCATATCGTTAGACCTGTCAATCTAAAAACAAAAAAAGATATTTACACATATTTATACAAGATTACATTAAACAATAAGTCAATATATACACTAATATATTCAATGATCACCATTCACCAACTAATGCTTCCCCATTCAAGTTTCAACAAAGTCCAAAACCTACTCTCAATAAAAAAAGCATGGATGACCAAGTTTAATTGACCAACTTTCAATGAGATTTGATCAAGCATATTATAATTGAATTTGTGCTAATGATTTGGCCGTGACATTGATTCCAGATTTCCTGTTTCGTGTTTTAAAAAAATATTAGAAAAAGTTATATAAATTTGGCAGAAAAAACAAAATTTGTTCCTATATGTTCATTTATTATATCATATTATATTATTATTATTGCTAGTTTTCACTTAATCATTGTAACTTCTTCTCCTAGCCCATTGCTAGTAGTTTTCTTTTTTTTCTTTTAATATATTTGCCTTTCAAAAAAAATTGTATATACTTCTGTAATTTGTAATTTCTGATGACAGAGTCTGTAGATTTTGAAGGGAAAAACATATTGCCATTATGAAAACACCTTTTATCAGACTAAACAACTCTTTTTTTTTTTTTTTTTACGTAAAAGGTTGATATTAGACGTACAGTTTGTAAATAATAACTATCTTTTCGAACTTACTGATCGATATAGTTAAATATCTAATAAAAGTCTTGTGACGAGGTTTCAAAATGATAAATAAAAACATGAAAACTTAACTAGATGGTATCTAAACCAGAATAACATGTTTCACATTAAAAAGAACTCATTTCAATTGAATTATAATGGATACGAATAACATCTTTTTTATTCGATAAACAATAAGCTTTACATAATGCTTGATGACACCAATAATTTTGTTGTTCAAAGTAAACAAAATGATTATTGTTCAATCAATCAGGAACCCGTATCATAAAATTTACAATTCTTAAATCTATTTATTAACATAAATGTGATACTTTAAAAGAATAAAAAATGTTAATTGCTTAATCAAAACAGGATAAAACCAATTAAAGTCATCTGTTACACATAAAGCGTACAAATAAGAACAATTATCCAAACATTCAACCACCTTTCCAAGTTTAAACAATTTGGTGGAGACCAAAACAAACACAATAAAAAGAACTTAAGTTAGCATCCACTATAAAAGTTGATAGAAACATATAAAGAAATTAACGATTAGCATAATTCTTTATTCTATCGATTAACAATATTTAAACAACATATCCACAAAATTGACTGGCTGTTATGATCTTAAGAAAATCTATTTTGATGTTAGGTCCTAATTATGTATCTCCAACAAATAGTTTAATATAAGTATTCTCATTACACTATTATAGTATGTATATTTGCAAATTACAATCATGCTTTTAAGTTGTTGGTGACCTAACTTGTTTGAGCTTTAACATTAGTTCTAATTCTAATAATCCAGGAAATTTTAATCAATTTTTTAAGTTTTGAGATTTTATAAATGTCATATATGTCTTATTTCATTTTTTAAGTTTTGACAACCGCGTCTTTTAGGGTATCATTTCCGATATTTGTAACAACCTTGTTTTCAAAAATCACGTAAAACAAAAACTTTTTATATATCCATAAGTAACACAGCGGAAAACGTTATTAAAACGTGATTAGCGGTTCATAACTAATTCATTAATTAAACTATTTGTTACGTAAAACTCACATTATAAAAATACTAATCATTAATTATTTGGCAATGATAAACATATAAATAGTATTTCGATCAATTCGGAACGGACGATGACGAATCCATAACATCAGGATCGATTGAAGAATGTGAACTCATTTTTTGTTGTATATATTTTTTAGAAAAAGATTGAGATAAAATAGGATTGAAAAATTGTGTGATTTTTGGTTTAATTGGGGATGTATTTATAGGTAAACTGGTATTAAAAAAAAAAAAAAAAAAAAAAAAAAAAAAAAAAGCCGTTAGGTTTAAAAAACTTTTAAAAAATATGTAATTGTTTGAAACAAAAAAATAAAAAAATAAAATAAAACGATCGTTGTACCGAGAACGGTGAGCGAGAACGAGCCCCACAACAACCCGTAACAGAATGGTAACAAAGGCTCGCTCGTTGTCGAGCTAACAACGAGTATTACACCATATGCTCTAATGCTTCAAAGTTTTATTGCTATGGTCGATGGAAAGTCATGAAACTTTATTAAAATTTTATAACGCTTATTATTAAATATTATTATTATTATTGATAGTTGATAGTTGATAGAAGATCCACTAATTACCACTTCCCATCAACTTTAAACTTAAGCAAAACTTTGAGTTTTTGTACGTTATGATGAATTATGTTCAAGCATCCCATCAAATAAACACTTTCTAACCTCCATAATTGTTTATTTTCATCAATTAAGAATAAGAAATAATTCATATAAGGTATTCATCAAAATGATTTCTCGAATTTAAATGATCAAATTTTTTGCATTCGTTAATTGATGGGCGGTTGAATAAGTGCTTATTTAGTTAATTCGTTTCCTTGTTCAATCAAATCAATTTTGATCTATTAATTATTATCTTGATGAATTGTTGTTCTCTTCATTTATGTAATATCAAATCAAAATAAAGAAGAAACAGCAAATTTTCCATATTAATTATTGTGCACATCTTTGTCTACCTAATCTTCCCTCATACTCAACTCATAAATTGATAACACTTTACCATCCATCAACACCTCCACCACCACCCATTTATGAAAGTTAAAAAGGTAAGCGAGCAAAGAAAATTAACCAATGCATCCGATTATGGCAAAATTTCGACAAAGAATAAATCATTGGTGGTTGTGGTTTGCCATAATATAGAAACAAATAGCTCTAAATGGCAAACCATACTGTCAAATGTCATAATACCAATAATTACGCTTGTTCGGGTATGAGACGTAAGTAAGTAATCACATATGTGTAAGCAACCACATATATAAAAAGCTAAAGAATGCTAGTTATCACACACATTAAGCATACACATATTTGACAAGCACTTTACTATCTATCAATTGTTCCTTATAATTAAATGTTTTGTTAAAATATTTTGGATACATGATTTCGATCATTTAATGAACTTCATATTTCATTTTATACTAAAGAATGAATTAAATAAAAGTAAAAAATGTATGTAATTATTTTGTATTAAATACATTTTATCAATATTAAAAAAATTTGAATTTCCGTAAATTATCACAACCATGTACCTATATATCGAACATATTTTAGCAAAGGTAGTAATTTATTTACTATTTTGGTAGGATGGTTTAAGAATAATGGAATTGCTACAAAACATGATGTCCCGTAGAAATTTTACCACATTAAACATGTCTTTCAACATATTACAATGAATATAGCATTATTAAAGATGCAATTGGCATGTAAAGATTGAATATATCATTATTAAAGCCATTCTAGAAGCTAGAATTTATTCATGTCACAACTTTGTATGTAGCATTCAATTGATCTAGCACTTGTTAAAGTGGATTATTGACTTTGGTTTAATTAATGGTTATTTTTTTTCAAATTATTATTCGAATATGCACTAGTTACAACTCCCGTTATTGTTATCGGTTGTACCTTTTATTCTTTTTATTTGCAACAAAAATTCTTTTTTGTTTTTAAATTTATTACTTTTTCTTTGACAAGGAAATAAACGTTTTTTGTAAAAACGAAAAAAATAAAATAAAATAAAATAAAAAATACTTGAAGAATGTGTGGAAAATGTTGGTGAGAACTTTTGAGAGGATGATGCTTCATGAAATTAAAAAGGGTTAGAGAATCATAGAAAATGAAATGAGAATATATTGGAAATAGTAGAAAGATATTTTGTAAATTGTAATGCGTGACAAAAGTCGCACGAATCATTTTTCTGGTATGTTTTCTTTTCCCAAATGATTTCGAGTCCCCATCTTTATAAATCAATCATCAAAAATAATATTACACTTTTACGAATTTAAGTTCTAAAATAATGAAGCAATTGAAAAAATTAGTATAATGTAATATGAATGAACTTTCTTATTTACTCATATAACATATAAAAAATAAAAATTACTCTTCCGTCACATATTTATTTGCTAACTTTCATTTTTGGTCGGATTGTTTAAAAATTGTTGTTCATTTATAAATTATATCAATCAAAAGCTTTTCAATGTTAAGATCATTTTTTTAATGATTACAAGTTAAATAAATGTATTTGGTTTTTATCTAGGAATAATAATTAGAGACGAAAAAAGTACAACCTATCTTATACAGAATGGTCTATACATAATGAACGTTAATAAAAAACTGAAATTATAAGAATTATATATTTCTTTAAAACCAGACAAATAGTTAGAGCGAAGGAAATATGTTTAATCAACTTCATTTAAGAAAAGGAGACAACTCAAATGAGAGTACATCCCCACAATCGGTTATTTGTAATTGAAAAATTAACTTGTTTTTTCTTTCGGTTTCAAATAATTCACATTCATACTAAATTTGTCGATAATACTAGAATCACAAATATGTTATGTAAAAGTTTGCAAAGAATTGAAGTAATAGCGAACACCAAAAAAGTAAGAAAATAAATAACACAATTAACATGATTATAATTTAACCAGGATGATCGGTTTAGTCCAAGAAAATCAAAGAGATTTGTCTCTTAATTTTTCATAGTTTGAAATTTTACAATTACCGATGGGCTATATATATAAAAGAGGCAACTTTTGCCAAATAAAAATATATTCCTTAGATATTCACCTGACAACATTGGGTCACAACGTTAGGCTAAGTTTTCCGCAAACAAACAGACTTATTTATTCAAAACCGTTGATCATAAAACATAATATGATAGAAAACCTTTTACCAAGAAACAAATATAACAATATCTCACTTGGTGATTCATCAACTAACTCAAGGGCTCAAAAACTTTTGAAACTCATTTGAGCCCACACAGCTTGTGGATACGAACTCTATTATGAGAATTCGGGTTCACGTAACCTAGTTTTTGTTACAACCCACAATTTTGACATAGTTTTTCAAAGATATATAACATCTAATACTTGGTATTCGTATTTATTAGCACTAAGCTCTCCGGATTCGCTTTCCATACCAATCATGACATCTTATTAAAGATGAGTTGACACGGTTAACTATTTCACGCTCCTTTCCATGTTTATAAAAACGGAAGGTTTGGCTTCCGTTTAGGACACACAAAAACATCTATCATCTACTTCATATTAAATACTCATAAGTTTAGACAAGTTTATCTTCTGTTAGGATCGATTAGAGTTTATATAAACACAACCATACTTATGTAGATCAAGATTTATCAAAGAAGTTGCAGCGGATAACACTTTGATATTCATAAGTTTATGATAACCGAATATTGTATATATAAAAACAATAACACAATAACGATTCCGTCAAGCCTCAATCTATTAATCGATGAACAAATTAACAGACATATTTCTCTTAATACAAGGATCTATAAAAGAGTTGCTAAACCTATCTTTTTTTAGAAAACATCTAACAAAACCAGCCTCAATCTATTTGATCATAATAGATGTGTTTCTTCTCTTTACAAGGATCAATCTTGACCTTGAGGTTGAACAAAGGGGAACGATCTCAAGTGGTGAGATCGTTTGGTGTTTTCCTAAAGAATAAATATGATGAAAACCACATATTTACAATGTCTAGGGATCTCTTTATATATAGAGTCTTCTACGACTTACATAAGGAAACCTAGTTATATTAGGAGACTAATTCTTTTAGATCTTTATCTTGAAAAGCATGTCTTCCATAACCCTAGTCGCAATAGTAACTGAATTGCAGTACTAACACCATCGTGCAGTAGTAACAGGCTCTTGCAGTATTAACCAGATAACCTTGCAGTAGTAACTTCATCGTGCAATAGTAACAGTGCAGTATTACCTGTGCAGTGGTAACTATGTTCTTGCAGTAATAATTGTGCAAACTAACTGTGTAGTACTAATTGTTCAATACGAACCGTGTTCCCTTGAACTGTGCAATACTAAATGTTGTATGCAACACAACTTTAAAATAACAATCCCAACAATTTAATCTTAACATCTTCTCCAACCATACACTCCTCTATCATTGGAACTATGTGTAACAACCGTATGAGAGTGCTATAGAAAATATGTTAAATGAATCGTGTTGAACACTAGCCTTGGATGCTTTTCTGATTTCGTTTCTTCTTTTTCTTCTTTGTTCTTTCTATTTTATAGTGTTCTTAAGTCATCAATCATAGTGTGTGTTTAATTTGTTTTAAGTTCTAAGTGTTTATCTCAAGTCTAGTTAGAATTATAGTGTTCAATCCTAACTTAAGTATCCAAAGTATATGATCTAAAATTATCGATTTCTCAAATTTAAATATCAAGTCAGTTAAGGTGTCACGGTTTGAGCAAGTAGTTTATGATTTTATATGCTTTCAGTATGAGCATCTCAACTATTATGTTGGTGATTTTCAATCTCCTATCAATCTAATATCTTCTTATTGGACATCTAATTAAACTCAAAGACAAAATCTTAAACTCTCAAAAACCTTCGTAAACGGTGTAACAAACATACCCTAAAAATAAGTCAAAGAAAATGTTCTGATATTATCGATAATTTATCAGAGAATAGTAATTCCAAGGTTGAATTTCCTAGATTATTCATCACGAAACAGCCATTATTAAAAGTCCTCATGGTCAACTCATGTATAGACAGAAAGTAAGACTTTTTTTTTTCTTTTTTTTCTTTTTGAGAAAATGTACATATTTTTATTTAATTTGAATATAAAAATTTGCAGTTTATTGTTTTAGATTATTAAAGATGGTAGAAGAGGTGAAATATATGAAGGTAAAGGAAATACTTTGTTATATTGTTTTTATTAAGTTAAATGTCTATACTTCTAAAAATCCCAAACAACTTTTCAAACTATATATTAACAAATTAAATAACTAGAATTTTTAATTGTTTTATTGTTTTCTTGACTACCATAATTCCATTCCCCACATACTATTCTTCTACCCACTAATTGATTTCATTATTAATATAAATAATCATTATAACCCACACCCCACCCTCCCAACCAATTATTTCCTTTACCTTCATATATTTCACCTCTTCTACCATTCCCCCTCTTCATAACATCTTTCTTAAAAAACATATTTCAATAAATTTTTGTAAACAAATGGGATTTGATAGTACTTGTAACAACGGTCTTGTCCTAGAATTAGGTCTTAATTCATCCATGGTTGAAAACAATATCATCAATACCATCAAGAAACCTTGCAATAGCCTTAGTTTTGATCCATCCTTAACTTTGGCTCTTTCTAGTGATCATAATCATGATCATGAACATGGTTTAGCCAACAAGAGACTTGCGTGTGACCGAAGTGGTTTGTATCGACAAGATAGCGTAAGTGGTGGTGGTTCGTCGTTCTCGGTGGCTAGTGTTGGTGTTAAGAGGGAAAGAGAGGTTAAAAGTGAAGAATCAGAAAGAGTGATTAGTACCACAAGTGTTGATCATGAAGTTGATGAAGAAGATGATGGTATTGTTAATGGTAGGAAGAAACTTAGGCTTACCAAAGCTCAATCTGCACTTCTTGAAGAAGCTTTCAAACATCATAGCACTTTGAATCCTGTATGGCATCATCTTTCTCTCATATATTCTAACCTTATTAGTATTAGAGTTTTTTGAAGTTATTAAGGTTTAGTAATTTAAAACTAACGATGATTATCGTTGAATATTAGCAGAAACAAAAGCAAGAACTTGCAAGGGAACTAAAGTTGAGGCCTAGGCAAGTCGAAGTATGGTTCCAAAACCGAAGAGCCAGGTACACATATTTTATATCTCTTATCTTAAAAATCTAGTAATCATACCCGAATATAAATTTATAAGTTTATTACAATAAACAAACAAACCTTTTATTATTTCCATTATCTTGTTGTTTGTGAAATTATTTTAAAAGGTTTGATATTCACAAAAAAAAATTAAAAAATACAGTATATATTAAAGAAAACTATTACTTGATTCCTGAAAAGAAAGGTTACTTATAATTTCAAAAACTAAATCATAGTTTGATCTTTATAATTTTGTAATTGCAAGTATTTTTTCTTTTTATATGAGCTTATTTATCTTAATTTTATAAAAATACCTATTATTTTGTTTCAAGTAAAAATTGATTTTTAATCACTTTATTGGCATATATCTATAAAAATTTAACTCTCATATTAGGATGGATGATGATGTTGTTCCCAAAAAGTAGAAAAGTCAAGATAAATTGTTAGACAACCTTATCATTTGTTAATGTAAAAGAATTGATTTTTTTTTCTTAAACTAAAATTACTCAAAAACAATGGTAAGACATTTTATAGTGCTTTCTAGACAGAAAATAACAGTACGTAATATTTCTATTTTATACGGTATAGTTAAAGCTTTTATATCATATACTATATATTTATATTTATGGGACAAAAAGTCAATTGACATAGAGGAAACTATCGTTACGTCACGGTATATTGTCTCATAAATGAGTTTCAATGAATTGTTTATATTTTTTTTTTGCCCTTAAAACATCTATTAGACTATATTAATGAAAGTTAAATTTAAATTAATATTTTTGAATTAGGAATTAAATAAAATGAAGTTTAAGTTTATTAAAGTTTTTAATTAAATCTTTAATTCCTGCAAACGTGATTTATATTTTAGTTTTTAATTTAAAATAAATTAAAAACAAATGAAAGACAATAATTCAATAAACATTAAACAAGAAATTAAAGAATGCATGACAAATGAGGTATCACCAACAAACAAAAAAGCATGCGTGTGGGTTCTTCTGTTACCTATATCTAACTACTTAATTATTGTTCTTAGACTATGGGGTGTGGTGGGTGATTGAGAGTGATGATGTGGAGTGATAGAGGTGATTTGTAGGAAAGAGAGTGTGATTTGTAGGAAAGAGAGTGTGATGATGTGGAGTGATAAAAATGGGTGGTGTGGTTGTGTGTAAGTGATGATGATGTGGAGTGATTGAGTTTATTTTGATATATGGATAAAGCTAATTATAAGACCGTTGGTGCCCTTTTTCTCCCCCTCACGTCGTGATTCTGCTCACGCTCAGGCCCAAAAATCGCCTATAACGCCCCCTACGGTGTGGTAACAGGGCGTTATGGGGCGTTATTTGATGACATGGCGGCGTGATTGGGTAGAATAAAGCCCCACACCCCATAGTCTTATTACTATTATTAATTACTTAATTAAAATTGCGAATTTAATTAATTTTATTTTATTTTTGAAATCAAAGGACAAAGTTGAAGCAAACAGAAGTGGACTGTGAATATTTGAAGAAATGTTGTGATGCATTAAAGGAAGAAAACACTAGACTTCAAAAGGAGCTACAAGAACTCAAATCACTCAAACTATCAAGTCAGCCAGTGTATATGCAACTTCCCGCGGCTACTCTTACGATGTGTCCGTCATGTGAACGCGTAGGAGACACCACTTCCGCACCCAAAACCCGCCCTTTTACGGTGGCAACAAAACCACATTTCTTTAATCCGTTCACTAATCCATCTGCAGCATGTTAAATGTTAATTATTTAGTTTATTGTAATTAGTTTTTTTTTATTTTATTTCTGTCTAAAGTTATTAATTAAAATAGCTTCATATAACTAGTAGTCAAATTAATTACCCATGCATGCAAAACCCTAGCTTTATGTCTTTTTTGAGAGTTAAGGGTTTGCTTTGCATGATTAGTATTAAGTTATATATATTTTGTAGAAAATTATATGAGTTTCTACTGATCACTTGTTCTTTTGTTGTTTTATGATTGTTTGCTTGTAAAAAAAAACTTATATATATACTTTTAGTCTTGTTGTTTCTCGTTTTACAGTCGATCTTCACATGTTGAACCACTTGTTAGCAGATGTAATTCTTCTTAATTAGATTTATTAGATACTTAATAAACAAGTAAACATAGAGGCCTTTTCATGTTTGAAACTTTGGATTACTCGAGGAGGTTAAATATTTGAATCAGATGTACGCACTTTGTGACCTCTTTTTCTGAAACACTTCCCTAAAATGTTTGAACGGAGATTCGAACCTGGTACTTCTTAATAGACATCAAATTGCTTACAACTAGACTTATATATATCAGTGATGATTGTTTAGATATTTAATTAATTGAATGTTGAAAAATTAGATGACATGAGTTAGTTGACTTGTTCAAGAAAGTAAGATATGGAATTTTGAACTCAGGTGAGTCAAAGATACGAGTGAAGGAATAAGCAACGCAGATAGTGCACTCAATTACTTAAATCAAGGGCGGTGGAGGGATAATGAAAATGATGGATTATTTTGGGATTTTCCGTTTAGTTACGTGTTGCTTTGTGTTAAATCTTTAAATTTCTTTGTCTAATTATTTTTAACAAATATCAATCTATTTTTTTTTCTTTCTTACTAACCGATATATTTTATATATTTTTATTTCTAAAACCTATAACATGCATCGGTGCAGAAACTGAACCCGAATGTTAACAGATTTCAATTTTGTAAACTTGTAGTTTGATCGATAAAAAAGAAATACTATATATAAATATACATTTTTAACTCTGACAATTGTAATAGGTTCGATTTTCACAAGCTTTAAGTTTTTTTCTGATAATACGAAAAGATATGAATAATAAAACCGACACAGATTAACAAAATATATGAGATCAAAATGATTGAAAAAGAAGCAAATTTAGAGGGGACTAGCAGTAGGTCACTCTCCATGTGTAGGTGTATTTGATTGGTGACCCACTCCTTAATCATATTTGCTTGTGCTTTACATCCATTTCTTGATCTATATCAATCATTAAGGATATATAGACAAGTGGTAAATACAATCGTTTTCTATGTTTGTTCCGTGTACTGTATATATATTCTACAGATATCTGAAGCCCCACATAATATTTCGGACATTATTGTGTCTGTATTAACCTTTTAACTTAAAAATGTATATTTTACGAGTTTTAGAAGATTTAATCTACTTAATAGTTAAGTTTATATAGTGAAAAGTAGAAGGATTGGATCTCTGAGTTTTTATAAGTCGGGGAATTTAGTAATGTGAAGTTCAAAGACTTAGAATAGAGTGCTCCAAGTTACGTCAATGGACTTAGCCCTACTTGATAAACGAAGATTTTGCTAATTATTTGCCCTTATTATGTATTTTGCATCACTTGAATTCAATTTTTACTTTTATATTTTAATCCTTTTATTGCCGTTTAAATAAAAATCTATCTACTATAGTTGAAAATTTTGTATTGTTGAACCTTAAAACAGAAGATAAAAGGGTTCGTACAAAAAACCTAGTAACATAACTTGCTTTACGTCAAATATGACATGGGTGTATTTTTATATATAATGGATTAAACATGTCAAACGGATAACTTGTGGCACTTCTAATCGATAAAAATTCTACTTTTGTAAGGGTGAATAAATTAAATCATTTCAGAAAAAAGTTTATGCCAATTATTGTCCATAAATATATAGTAGGGAAAATGCACCAGATGACCATTGTACTTACCAAAATTATCCGTCTAAGTCATTGTACAAAGTTTATGTCTATTTACATCACTATACTCCATTTGACCGTTTAAATAACAACCTTAACTTTTAAAAACCGTTTAAATAAATCATTTTGGTGACCTGAAACCCTTTGGTAACCGCCACGTCACCTTTTTCTCAAACTTTATATTTTGAACGTTATAAACCACAAATTAGGGTTTATGAATTGGGATTTTTGCAGAGTTCAATTGGGGAAGATGGATTTACGAGTTTGTAATTGTGGAGTGAATGCTAGATGCTGGACGTCGTGGACATCAATCAATCCAGGAAGACGATTTCTAGGTTGTCCAAACTATCTTGTAAGTCCCAAATTTTCTTCTGTTTTTGTTCATCTCGATTTTCTTATGTTTTTTTTCATCTCGATATCTCTTTAATAGGATCCAACAAAAAATTGCAACTTTTTTAAATGGTTTGATCCGGAGCTACCAAACAGATGGTATAATGCAAGGATGTTTGAATTGTACTCGAAGGTGAAGTCGTTGGAAGCTGATTTAGAGATGGTGAAAAAACAAGCTGCAAATCGATTGTTTTATTTAAGATTGTTGTTTGTTGTAGGATTTGTAACACTTTGTTTTCTATTTCTATTGTAATGGTATTATGTAACACTCTGTTTTCTGTATTTGTATTTCTGTTTTATGGTATTATGGCAATGACCAATTTTTCCCATTTTGCTGTTTACAAAACCAACCAAAACAACCCATTTGGTGAAAAAACAACCCATTTACTGCATAACTTACCCAATACAGAAAACAACCCATTTACTGCATAACTTACCCAATAACAACCATTTACTGCATAAGTTACCCAATAACAACCAAATTACCAAAAGAGATTTTTCCCAAATAACAACCAACCAAAACAACCTAAACAACCTAAACAAAACAAACCAAATGACAACCAAATTACCAAAAGAGGCATTCTTTACCATAACTTACCAAAAGAGCCAACATAAAGTGGCATAATTTACATACAGTGGCACAAAGTTAATAAGTTCCTACTACATCATACCTTAACAGCCAACATAAAGTTACCAAAAGACAACATTCTTAAGTTCCATTGATATACAATCATCATCAGACATACTACATTCCTAATCAAGTGATATACAATCATCAGGAGTTAAACCAGGACCTGGTTTCAATGGTTTCTTGAAATGAGCAATCTTGATCCTTTCTGAAGGTGGCCTCCTCTTCACCTGCAACTTAACCTTTTTCTTCCTTTGCTTGGGAGTGACATTGACTGCAGCTTCACTATATCCCTCACTTTCTTGAGTTGCCAAAGGAGGCTGAGACACTGGAATTTCCTCAGTACTTCCCTCACTTTCTTGAGTTGCCAAAGGAGGCTGAGACACTTCTTTATTGACTTCCAATTCAGTATTTCCCTCATGTTCTTGAACCTCATCTTCAGACACTGGTGGTGGCCTCTTCAGAAGCCTTTTGAACCTCCTCTTAGGAGTGACAACTGGTATTTTCTCACCTTCTTGAGTTGCCAAAGGAGGAGGCTGAGACACTGGAATTTCTTCAGGTTGTTGATCTTTGTAGTGATGCAGAATGGCATTCACATCTTGACCAGCCTCTAGTATGCAGTCTTCTACAGTTATCCCTGGTGGCCAAGCATACCTTGGAAGTCCATCCTTGTTCTACAACACACAGATTAAATTGTTATATATATAAAAAGAACAATAAAAAGAACAATAAAGAGTACTTACCCCTAACATTGGCTCTCCATCAATAGGATCACAAGGAATACCTGACAACTGCCACAATCTACAACTACAAGTCCACTTAGCTTCATCTACTCTAAATGCAGTGTAACCATTCCTTACCTCAAACAAGCTGTTTCCACATGGAAAAACCTCCCAGTGCCTACACATTAAAAGAAATATTAGCCAAAAAACATTTAAATATAGATAAATTTAATGGGAAAATCATACCTATGCAAGTCCTGAATCTTTGCAATCTTCTTCCTAATGCTTGGGCAAATTTCATGACTCCATGATTCATGAGTATCTCTCATCTTCTGCATCCTTACCATCATATACAATCTGATATCCTCCAGCATGTTTATAATTGGTTTCCTTCTAGCATCCACTATAACAGAGTTGAAGCATTCACTTATTCCATTCTCCACTGCATCACATGCCCTATCTGTAGTAAAAAAAGCCTTGCTCCAGCTACTTGGTTGCCTTTCCCTTAGATGTTTTTCTGCTTCTTTGCTTGACCTTTTCAAGTCCTCCATATATCTCTCAAATCTAGCAGGGAAGGTGGCCTTTGATGCTTTCCAGAATATGTTTCTGTACAATACTCCTGTAAACTTCTTTCTGAAGTTTGCATAGATGTGCCTTGCACACTGTCTATGTTCTGCTAAAGGTATGACCTCCTTGGCTGCTTCCAAAATACCCTAAATAAAAATGAAGCATAACAAAGTTAATTGACATAAAATTACATTAAGAACTGATAAATATCATTACCTTGTGTTGATCTGAGATGATAGTTAGACCTTCACCAAAGTTTAACTCCAAATCTGCCACTAAACATTCCATAAACCATTTCCAGTTCTCTTTGTTCTCAATGCTCACAACTGCCCAAGCCACTGGAAACATCTGGTTATTCCCATCTCTTCCTACAGCTGCAAGCAACTCTCCTTTGCATATGGTTTTCAGAAAACACCCATCAATCCCTAAAACCTTCCTACATCCTGCCAACCAACCATCTTTCAGTCCCTTAAAACAAACATAAAAGCTTTTAAAGTAATTTTTCCCATCTGGCATTGGTTCAACACTCATTAAGCAAGTACTTCCTGGGTTAGATGTAATGATCTCTTCTGCATAGGACCACAACTGTCCATAATGATCTTCTAAACAAGTCTCATATTGTTCCAATGCTTTTTTCTTCCCCCTTCTAGCCTGACCAAAAGTCACTCTACACTTATACTTCTTCAACATAGCTTCCTGTATCTCCTTAACTTTGATATTAGGTCTTGCCATGATTTTTTTAGCATAGTTCCTAGCTATCCAGTTGCAAGTAATCAAGCTTCCAAAGTCATAACTCTTTGAACATCTATGCTCATCTTGTAAACTCTTTATCTGAAAGGACTTTTCCTTCTGCATCCAAGATGCCCACAGTCTAAAAGTGCATTTGGGACCATCACCTACATTTTTACTACATTTAGCTAAAAGCCTCTTACCATCATTAACTGTGTAATACAACTGGTATCCATTAGCAAGAGCATAGAAAGCCAAACACCTTTTCAATTGCTGTGGATTCTCATACCTTTCACCTAATTGTGGTCTCATGTACTTCCATTTAATGCTAGGATCATGCACTGGCCCTCTCAATCCATCATTTTCATCTCCTCCATGTTCACTTTCAACACAAACTTCCCTCTCAACCCATTTTTCAGTATCTAAACCACCATAAATCTTAGACAAAAATGTTTTATCAAACATTTTAACTACTTTCTTCTTAGGTTTAGGCATACTAATTTTGGTACTCCTAACTTCAAAAACCTCATCCTCACCTTCTGAAAGATGATCTACAGATGCAGTGTCACTCTCATCCGAAGAGTACATATCATACATATCTTCATCCTCATCTTCATTATCACTATCTACTTCAACATTATCTATCCTATCAGTTACACCACCATTTCCTATCAGTTCCCTAGTTATCTCACACTCAGAGTGGCCAATGTAAACCTCAATCAAACCTCCATTGTCTTCAGCAAATTTTATAAAACTAACTACATCATTATCAGATTTCATATGCCTCAATCCAGACTCTAAATCTTTACCAGGAACAAGGAAAAAGATAAAATTGCATAATGCAGATGATGATTCTTCTAAAAAAGATTTAAACTTACTGAAATTCATGGAATGTATGTCCACATCCTTCAAAACGGTTAGCATATCGTACTCATAACTAAAAGGATTTTTATCAAACCTACCACCACGATGAAAGTTGATCGTTATCATAATTGCATGCTCCACGATTTCCAATTTTGATTGATGATCGATGATCCAGGAAGACGATTTCGATTAGGGTTTAATAAAAAATTAAAGTTATGATCCCAATTAGATTTGGTATTATAAAAATGAAAGAGGGAGAGAGAGAATTAGTGGGGAGTGACGTCACCGGTTTCTGACCGGTTGAATGAAAAAAAGTCGTTTATTTAAACGGTCAAATGGAGTATAGTGATGTAAATAGACATAAACTTTGTACAATGACTTAGACGGATAATTTTGGTAAGTACAATGGTCATCTGGTGCATTTTCCCTATATAGTAATATATGATTATGAAAATGTAAAAATATTTAATGCGAAAACAGCAAATTTAGTATCCATAAATCTACATAACCTCATTTACATAATTTTGTCCCAAATATGTACATGTACGTAAATATCACAAAAGAAAAAAACAGAAGGAAAAGTATCATGATTATAAGTACGCCATATCATTTTTATTATCGACCGCGTTAAAAATTTGAACATGTTTAAATATCCCTACGATACGTTATACATACTCATCTACGCCATCGCTAACGAGATAAAATTGGATGATAACAAAAGGAACCCAAACATTATAATGGGACAAGTGGAAAAAGTTGCTATATATTGTATAAACGTCTAGATTATATATGTTTATCTATCAAAAGTTATTGTCGACCTAAATGTGAACGCTGACAAATTAATTTCTTTGAAGATACTTTCTACGAAGCTTCTTCTCGTAAATGGTCTTTTTTTGTTTTGTCACAATTCACAACTTGTCCATGTCATCCATGTCAATAATGCATCATGGTGCATATTAAGGTTATATGTAGGTTTGAAACTTGCAAGTTAAGTTATATGTTGAAATGACAATAGTCAAAAGTCAAAGTTCTAGTAGTAGCTAGTCTTCTGCCTGAATATCAATGGTTGTTAACTTGTTAACCTCAGTAAATAATTGTTAGGTGTGTTTAGGATAACCTAATATTAAACTTTTTGGTAATATATAAAAATGAAATAAAAGCTAAAGTGAATTGTAGAGCCATTGTATATTAGAAGTCAAAACAATCCATGATTACCGAACTTTAATTTTGTCGATATCTTAGTTTTTTTTTTTTTTTCTCTTCTACTCTATTGCGGTTCATAAATCATAAATATTTTTTTGTTTAATACTCTTTTCGTTTTTTAATAAGTATTCGAAATATAATTTTAAAATTATACTTTTAAATTTCAATCACTAAAGATTTAGGATGGGCTACAAGAGATATAGCTATAGAAACTAAAAGTTTTATTTCAAAATTTTTATTTTTCAAAACCTTTAAATTGTTTCATTTAAGACTTTTTATTTTAAAATAAAAGTTTAAAGCCTTCATAACCAAACAAAACTTTATTACTTTTTATTTTTGAAAATAAAAATTCTAGCTAAAAAAACCTAAAAAGCTACACATCAAATATGTCCGTAATTTCATTATTATAACTTTTTTGATTGGTTAACATTTTAAAAATTTAAATTTAATTTGAGACAAAATAAATAAGTAGTTTGAATTAGCTAATTTAATATTTATTTCTGAAACCCATTCTATATATGTAATATTGGAATTGTTAATGTTTCATGAAGAGTGACGGCTATGATTATTTATATATTTATTAGATAAACAAATTCAAATATATATAATTCTGGAACTGTTAATGTTTCGTGAACAGTGACATCTATGATTATTTATATGTTTACTACAAACAAATTCAAAAAGCATGTTGCTCCCTAGCTCAACGGAAAGGTATCATCTTTGGTGTAAGCCGACGCGGGTTTAAATCCCAGCTAGGCCCTTGTTATCTTTTCCCTCTTCTCTTTATTTATATATTATAGAAAACTAGTAACTTTTAATTTTGCTTCACTTAAAATTAACAAATTATTAACTCATTTATACTAAATAACCTTTTACTAATACTATACTTTAATTATTTTCATAAACATTTATATACTATAAATCTTAGATTTTTATTGAAATTTATTTTATATCTATTAAATACTTTTTATCCTAAGTTTTTACTAAGACTTTATTTGATATCTAATACATATTTTTAGGAATTTAAATTGATAATTTATTTTTTCTAATTATGTTTTTATTATAGGATCATTGTTTTTTTTTTATCACAGTTTCTATATTTACTCTATATATATTTTTGACTATTTTTATGAAATGTACATTTTCAATATCTGCAGCAACGCGAGGACATAAATTTCTCGTTCAATATTATGTTTTAAAATACAAATAGTGAATTTAATTCTAGTTTGGTCTTTTGAAACCACAATAACTTATTTTATATAAATAAGAAAAGTTTTGAAGAAAGATATTAAAAGGGCTAAGGAGCCCAACGAAAAATATTTGTTTTTTAATGGGCTACGTTAAAGTAGATACACTAAATATGGTCCCGTGGGCTAATAGTAGGCCCACTAATTAAGAAACGTAAATTCTGGTTACGTTTCTTGAAAATAAAAAAACATCATTTTATGGTGATCAACTCATAAACAGAACTTACTAATGTCAATTGTCTTTCAAAAAAAAAAAAAAAAACGCGCAATGTAAGAACCATTACACCAGTGATACCGTTGCAAGACCACATACCTAAATAATTGATTAATACCAGTTCTCGTGGAAGACCTATCATAAATTCTTGAACAAACTTTTTATGCGAAAATTATTCTACATTTATTAATACCAGTTCTCATGCCGCAAAAGGTATTGGAGGATTGAGAGTTCTTTTCTTTACGTTCACCTTTCATACCTAAAAGCACGTCAACTAACAACTTATCAGTTAAAGGAACACCGATCATAAGTCATTACCAAAATAAAGCTAGTTAGATAAAAAGAGTTTATAAACAGGTATCCAATATTCACTTGAACTTATGTAGAGACTGTCAAATTCTTTTCACTAAAATGCAACATCCTTGACAGCTTTTTGTACTTTTTTCGGTCCCATGTGTGATGAAAACTTGTACTTGGATTACTAGTGTTTTACTTATTTAGTTTGGCTCCTTGTGCAGCAAAACTTGCACTAAACTTTGTACAATTGCATTGTTTACCTACGAAGACGATAGCATGTGTTAGAGGACCCCGATAGAAAAGGGTGGGTTAATGAACCATATTTCGGCTTTCCGACAATCCACCATCAAGTACCTTAATGTGCACGTAGGTAGACTTGTGACCACTTGTTTACCCGACACGTGTCTTTCGTCTAAACGTCTTTACAATCGTCGTAGGACCCATTCCAATTATTGATTTATGTCCCTTCTGGACATTGATCATCTTGTCATAAATATAGTATCCGAACTCTATAGTAACTATATTATACTGCTAAATTAATGTTACGGTTAGGTTGTTAAAAAAACACTTCGAAACAAAAGCTTCAAGTTCATGCAATTCAAGGGTGGTCACAACTCATATTGTTACTCGTATACATTAACCAGAGATGTAAAACGTACGAATTACGTTATTATGACGAACAAGAATATTTAGGTTGTTTATTTTTCTTGAAGTATATCATTAAGATTAATAAAACCATCTTGAGAGATTATAGACAGAGCTAGCAAATCCGACTCATTTTATTATGATCTCAAATGAGTCATATACGAAAATTTAAATAAGAGATGAACAAGTTAAACATGGCGAACATGTACCACAGTCGATTCATTTCACCACACACACTTTTTACTATGTTATTCAATCTCCACAGATACCCACCTATATTATCATCTAAAAATATAAGTGTGATCTCACTTTCAACCCTTTCATTATAAACCGTATCTTATAGTTAGTCGTTTAACTAATATTTAATAGAGTTTCGATCTCAATAGATAAATAGATTGTTGTTACAAAATCTAAGCAGTTATTAATTTGTATGCTAATCAATGATCCTCCCACATTCGTATTTGTATTTTGATCACAACGCTTACGTTTGTGGTTATCGATTGATATAACCTAAATTAGCTCATTTTTAACTGATCCAACTAAAATTGTCATATCTTCTATCAATCTATATGATCATAAATTTTCAAAACTCCAATTAATAAATGCTTCATGTGAAAAATGCACTCAACCAGCTCACTTAAATTTTACACAAACCTATATATGAGCCTATGGTAATCAAACCCATATGAGCCAAACCAAAGGTATGCTTTTATAAATATATACACACATATATACTCATATACATATATGTATGTCATTTTCCAATTTATTGCAGACAAATTATTTGAGACATTAATTCTGCAGAAAATATAGATACAACAATTTTACAAGAAAAAGAAAACAATAACAATTTACTTTCTTACCCTCATATAATGGTATTCATAATATGTAAATCATTTGGCATTTAAACACACAAATGTCTATAACAATCCTTAAAAAGGGCATGTATGTTTGTGGCAAAGGAATTTGTTTAAATTCCATCCATACATTCCGGTGGAGTGACGGGGTTCCTTTGTTTATCGGTGCAGTAATCATAGACCAAATGGTTCATACGGACCCAACGGTATCGCCGGGCTGCAATCGCATCGAGTTGTTGGTAACCACTACCCTCCCACCAATTGGTAGGGTTAGATGCACAAACACTAGGCCCAGGTACAGGACACCCTTCAATATCAAAGTCTTTGTAGTATGCATAAAAAGGTGCTTTGTTCCAGTCAATTTTTTCAAGTCCACCCCTTGTGGCCCAATCATCTGCTTCCCATAATGTAGAGAAAATTCCCATTGGTTGTAATTTTGGAAAGGGGATTCCTTTTGCTTCATTGTTTTTGTACACTCTAATAGGTACTTCATCAACTGAAAATCTACATAATTAAACAACAATTTATTTAGCTGTATTTATCAATTGAGTAGCATTAGCTTGTGGTTTTAATGCATGAGTGATATGTACTTACACAACATGGCGGTGGTTCCATAATATGGAGTAAGTGTGGAAGTCAGCGGCAGGGTCAAACCATAGGTTAACCCTTTGTTCTCTATCGCCCTTTCCATGGGCATATACATTGGTTTGGACCGAGTAAGGTTGCCCCGTCCGGTTTCCCAAGAACTCAAAATCAAGTTCATCACGTACTTGATCAGTATCAGAATTCATCTATCATAAAGAACAGAATTAAAAAAAAAATGAATACCCATCGTTATGATATCATAATTTATATATATGTTGTTAAAGTTCATACGTAAAAGGCGGTGACAGTGCCAGCAGAATCTCCAGGAATAAGCTTGATCTTCATGCTAACCTTGCCAAACAAGTATTTACTTTTTGACGCGAACCCACATCCTATAACATATAAAATATGTACATGAAATCGCTCATCAACTTCCTCATGATCACATATATTGGTGCATTAAACACATATCATAGACATAAAATTGTTTTACGTACCCGAGTTTTGGTCAAGAAGTAGTTGTATGCCCTTCCCACCATCAAGTTGCTTGATGTGAGAATCAGACCATGTTACACGAAAATCCTGAAGGAACGTAGCCGGCTTGGCATTTGCCAAAGACAACAATGTCACGAACCCGATTAGGAAAACATCTATGTTTTTATGAAAGATTTTAAAAGAATATGTCATTTTAACTATACAAGAATGATATGTGTTATGTATAATATGGTTTGTGTGTGAATTGTGATGAATAAATTATAAATGGGAGGGGGGTTATATATAGGGCAAGGGGGACTAAGTGGTGTATTTCAATAGTATGGGGGGTCCATTTATAAACTAGGATCGCTTTCTGCACAGCTAATGATAAGCCGTCAATTGGACCCCGCCGCTGTTTAACCAAACATTGTCTTATTTCTATCTTTCTATTTTTATCTAATTTAAATATTATTACTGACCGGATTATCCGATATTTGAAAAATCACATTAATCCACTTGTTTTATATAAATGTTTAATAAAATCACATTTTGGATTATCTAATTCATACTGTAGAAAACATAAAGTTTAATGTTTATCTTTATCAAAATATGATTTTTTATTTTTTTGATAGCGTTACCTGTATAGGTCAGTTACTCAAGACATATATAGAAAATAGTTTTGATAATCGCATCATTAAACTTTTCGACTAAAGCACAAAAATAATACATAAAGAATGTCACAAATTATCAATATGGTTCTTTATTTCTTTCACGAATTATGCTCATATCATCTTAATTACGCCGTTATTATTGTAGTCGGATTTTCTCACTAATTGTTCCTCGACCATTGAAGTGATGAATATGTAATTTTTTAATTCTTTTGTATTTTTACACTTTGTAATTTTTACATCAACGGTGAACTCACCAACATTACGCCACTATCTTGCTTCTCAATTCATGATCATTTCTATTCGATAACCATCCTTAATTTACGAATAACATTAACAAATTCAAACCCATGTAATAGTAAATCAATCAGGTTTCCAACTAGTTATCACTTGTTGTATCAACTCAAAAAACATATTGATTTTTCAATTGTGTCACAATCATCATAATCATCATAATCTTCATAATCTTAACAACCGGATGAGGTGTTGCTGACGCATAAGGAGGTGTCGTCAATCAAGAGGAAACAGAATGCGTAGTAGGGCATGTTGCTCATGGAATCCAAAGGTTTTACTCCATAAATGCAATTCATTGCTACCAGACTTCGTGAAAAGAAACCTAAAGTTATGTTGTTCATATACGTTTTTAACGTCTTATATCGTACTCTCCTTTGGATTTTGGCAATGATCAATATATGTAGTATGAGCAATATTAACAAAAAATTGCTCATATGACTTTAGTCTCCTTTCTAAGTTTTACTTTCTATTCACACAACATACTACAACATCAAGTGTCAAGTAATATAAGAAAGGAGAGAAATTGGCTTGCCCACGAAAGGGTCACGACTGTTGTTGTGCCTTTGTCATGGGAGTCTGATTAAGATATAAACATATTTGTCAAAACAACTCCCCGACGCAACAGAAAAAATATTCTTTAAAAAATCTCTTTTATTGAACACCTTATCTCATAACACCCTTTTAAATTTTGAAATAGTCATGAAACTTGTTAGCTAAGTTTTGCATGAGGAATGATCAATTACATCAAAGGATTGGTACCTTAAGCCTCTACTAATCACTTCTTAATTAAGGTGTTGGTACCTTAATGTACCCTAATGTTGAAAGAGCTCCTTAAACCTCATTAATGTTTTGTACCTTGTAAAAGGGTTGGTTAACCTCCATAGTTTGTCCATATGTTTTGAGCAATTAAACTACCCATGGTTAATGCCATATTGCCATGGGCCATAAGTTGAGTTAGTGGGTGTTTGTTTGGGTTTATATAAGCGGCTTATGGCTTATTGACATTTCGACTTATATTTCATAAGCCCAGATTTTTCGGCTTATATAACCGTTTATGGCTTATTACTGTGTATTATGACATAATAAACAGTAATAAGCCCATAAATGGTTACATAAACCGGAAAATTCGGGCTTATGAAACATAAGCCGAAATGTCAATAAGCTATAAGCTTCTTATATATAAGCCCACACAAACACCCATTAAAATTATAAGGTCTTTTAAAAATTGTGTTCATCTTGCAAAGAAAATGTTCTAACAAAACTAGTTGGCAAAACAGATCTAATAACAATTAACTTATTAAATTTAAAATATAACTAGACATAACTTAAAATTACAAATCTTTCATAAAAGACTAACTTCATATCTAGTTATAACAAATAAAAGTAAGTTATATAAACTTTATCTTTTAATGAACAAACTTAAATGACTATTTTATTAAATTCACATTAATTAGTTAGCATTTTTGGAAAGATTAGTCTTTTATTTGAGAAGTAAATTAGACAAACTTCAAATTCAAGTTAAAGGTGAAAGTATCTTTCAAATGCATGAAAAAATCGGGGGAAGATCACTTACACGAAGTGTAAAAGTTTATATATGTTACTAGATAAAAAAAAAGTGTTATAAACAAAATCCAGCTAACTATTATTTATTAATATATAGAAAACATAAATATTTAATAACTTTGAACTATATAGTTGTTATAAACAAAATCCAGCTAACTATATACAAATATACAACTAAAAATAGGAATTACGTGTAAATTAGAATATGTATTGAGAGCATTTGTATCCAACTAAACCAAAACTGGTGTGAACCGACTACAACACGTGTATCTAATGCTAGAGAAAATGACTTGTTACGTTTGCGGACAAATCATCTATACGACCAATGTTGAACATGGACCAATAAATTAAATACGACCAGTTAAACAGGTACTAATTGATAACGAATAGCTTCTTCCTTTTTTTTTACATTCTAAAGACTAATTTTGAAAAATCCTTAAGAGTGATATATAATAGAAGGTGGTTTAAAAATCAAGGTATATATATTGTAGAACACTTTTCAACATATAGTAGTTACATACAAAAAGAAACTTACATCATATATAGTGAACTTATTTAAAATTATTATGATTTTGTAACAACAATTTTTTCAAAAAGAAAGAAAAATGACTAAAAAGAGTATTCCATATGCTTTTCAGTTTTTTCGGCAAAGAAAAATTTTAAATATAAATTAATTATAAACGACTATCGATCTAGATAAATAGGGAGATGAGAATGAATTTTCTGAATCAAATGCATATGGTGGTTTCGAGAGATAGCAAATGTATGAATTCAATGGTTGAGATCATTAAATATCATTAAAAAAATTGACATTAAAATACCTAATAACAAATCTCTAGTTTAAAAATTAACTTTAATTTATCTTTGTTTAAAACTTAATTATCTCAAAAACCGTAAATATATTAAACGACTAAATTACACAATTAAAATAAATACTATTTCCTCTTTGTATAGAATACCCACTCTATACACTTTTAACAAAACAAAAAAAAAAATCCGGGTTTTTTTATGGGCTTTTGAAAATTTATATTATAAAATCACAATTTTATCATGTGATTTTAGAAGTTTGACTTATGAATTTTTTGTTTTTATTTCGATTCTAGTTTAGTATAAATCATTTAATATATTTAGGTTTTGAAATTCACATTTACTGTTCATATCACATTTGATTTGACCTTACGAATATCGACATTTAACAAAAAACAAAGAAAAAAAAAGTCGTCAAAATTCGATTTTTTCCGGATCTAGATAGATTATATCTCATATTATGTTGTTGTGTTTTAAAATTCACATTTAAAGTAAATATCATATATGTTATTAGCTTATTTGTTTTAAAATTTCACGTATATTATAATATCACATATGATTTACATTATTATCACAAGCGATTTTAATACAATCAAATGTGATTTTGTTGAAACTTTTATACGTTTAATTAAATTATATATCATATAACAATTTTAATTCTTTAAATCCTAATTCTATGTTAAAATCACATGTGATATAACCTTACGAGTTTAAACATTTGTCTAAAAACGAAAAAATAAAAGTTGTCAAAATTTATTTTAATTTTATAGGTTTAGATAAATTATACATTATAGAACATTTTTTGTTTGAAAGTTTACTTATTAATCTCTAGATTAAATTTGCTAGATTCCTATGGAATCGTGCCCTGGGCCGGGTTATTTCGGTTTTTTGGGCCTGGTGCTGGGCTTCTTTTTTTCCGTTTTTTGGGTTTCACTGTCGCCTGCTTTTGGTTTCCTTACTTTGAGTCCCTGACGCGTGTTTCTCTTACCGACTCCCTGACGCGTGTTTTTCTACGTGTCGTTTTTGTGTGTTGTTTTTCTGCAACCTACTCGCCTTCTTGGATTTCCATCCGGTGTTTATTTCTCCGCCACCCGAATCGCCTACCGGTCGACGTTTTACGTCGTCCAGCCACCGCCGTAACTGTAAACCCTAATTTTACCATTTACTGTCTCTTTAGTTGTTAGTTTATAGATTTGTATAGCGTTTTGGTGGTGGGTGTTTGGTGGTGCAGTAATTATAGATTTTTAATCTAGAGATCTGTGTAGGGTTTTGGTGGTGGGGGTTTACCGGTCGACGTTTTACGTCGTCCAGCCGCCGCCGTAACTGTAAACCCTAATTTTACCATTTACTGTCTCTTTTAGTGTTAGTTTATAGATTTGTATAGGGTTTTGGTGGTGGGTGTTTGGTGGTGCAGTAATTATAGATTTTTAATCTAGAGATCTGTGTAGGGTTTTGGTGGTGGGGGTTTGATGGTGTTATTGGGCAACCCGGTAACCTGGTGTTGCAGCCATGGCGGTGTTCCGTATTTTGGCGGGGCAATCCTGTTTGTTGGTGTTGCAGTTATGGTGTTGTCTGGTACTTTTAGTTATGTTCGGAACTGTTCTTTGGATTAAATTTGTTTGGATAACTAATGAAACTGATGTCGAGTACAAGATAACTGGTTTGAGTGACAAACCCTGCAATCAGTAGTTGTATGTCTTTTTTCCTCTCTGTTTGTAACATTTTTATTGTTTGCGTTTCCTTTTTACAGTAATTTTGTATTGCTTAGTGTATTTTTGCAGACTTTGAAACTTAATGATTATGATATTTGCTGGAGATATTTGGGGTTGAAAATCACGCCGTATCTTGGCGAGGCAACCAGGTTACCTAGTGTTGCAGCCATAGCGGTGGGTTGTATCTTGGCGGGGCAACCCGGTGGGTTGGTGTTGCAGCTATAGCGCTGCCTGGTCGTACGAATTACTGTATTCATGTATTTGCATGTCTGAGCCTTTTTGTATCTCTTTTAGTTGCTTTATGTATTAAGTTGATGTTTTACAAATGAGATGTTTGACAGGCAGTGATGATAGATTTTTATGCGTTTATATTTCTCGAGAATATGGCCGTATCTAGGCGGGGTAACCCAGTTACCTGGTGTTGCAGCCATGGCGGTGGACCGTATCTTGGCGGGGCAACCCGGTATGTTGGTGTTGCAGCTATGGCGGTGTCTGGTCGTATGAATTACTTTGTTCATGTATCCGCAGGTCTGAGCCTTTTTGTTATCATACTATACTCTAGATTAAATTTGCTAGATTCCTATGGAATCGTGCCCTGGGTCGGGTTATTTCGGTTTTATGGGCCTGGTGCTGGGCTTCTTCTTTTCCGTTTTTTGGGTTTCACTGTGGCCTGCTTATGGTTTCCTTACTACAGGTGCTCGATGCGTGTTTTTCTACGTGTCCTTTACTTACAAAGGAGATGTTTAACAGGCGATGATGATAGATTTTTATGCGTTACATATAAACTGTTGAGGATATTTGGGGTTAAAAATCAGGCCGTATTTTGGCGTGGTAACCCGGTTACCTGGTGTTGCAGCCATGGGGGTGGGCCGTATCTTGGCGGGGCGACCCGGTACACTGGTGTTGCAGCTATAGCGATGTCTGGTCGTATGAATTAGTCCCTTTATGTATCTGCAGGTCTGAGCCTTTTTGTTGTCTTTTTGACCTGTATTTTGTGTAACAGAATAAATTTTTTTTTATTCTTAAAAAATGAGCCTTCGCCCGGATTATTTCGATTATATGGGCTCTGTTATTTCGGTTATTGGGTTTTTACTTTGGGCTGATTTTTGGCCTGTTTCTGTTTCGTTTTGTTTCATCCGAATTGCTAATTTTTGGTCTGTTTCTGTTTCGGTTATTTCCTCCAAATTGCTTATGTGTCTTACACCTGTACTCTACGTGTCGAAGCGCCACAGCGGTGTAACAGGCTGTGAGGATATGTTTTTCTGCATTTATATTTTTTGAGATAATATGCAAATTAGTAAAAGTATTTAGGGTTGAAAATCGGGCCGTATTTTGGCGGGGCAACCCGGTATGTTGGTGTTGCAGCCATGACGGTGTCTCGTGCTCCTAATTACTCCTTCTTTGTATTTGCAAATCTGAGCCTTTTAATTGTATTTTCGAGCTTTATTATTTGTATTGATGTTTTTGTTTCATTTAATTTACGCGTAAGTTTAGAATTTTATGTGTGGGTTGGATTCTTGTTGGGATCAGTTCACGTATCGTATCCAAGGTAACTTTAGGTTTTGTAAATACGTTATTTTTTGTGCGATGATTGATTTTTATGGTTATTTTTTTATGACAGTGTAGAATCTGCGTCTGGTTCGTACAACTATTCCGCCGAGGTACCCTTTTCTAAAATTTACTCTTCATTTAGTACAGGCAAATACGAACTCCTAAAAAATAACACGATTATTTGGAAACAAAACATCAAAACGGAGAACACAAAACAAACCAAAATTAAACAACTGAAAAAGATGAATTTTGAACTAATACTGGAGTTTAGGGCTTCTGAAAAGAGGTTTTTGGATTTGAATGTTCGGGTTTTGAGTATGGAAAATTTAGGTTAGGAGTTGACGAGCCAGTAGCAAAAAAAATCGTTTCCGCGTTTTTTGTTGCTGGCTCATGAACTCTTTACCCAAATTTTCCAAACTCAAAACCCTAACATTCATATCCAAAAACCTCTTTTCAGAAGGCCTAACATCCAGTACTAGCTCGCGATTCGTCTTTTTCAGTTCTTCAGTTTGTGGTTTGTTTTGTCTTTTTCGTTTTCATGTTTCGTTCTTAGATAATTGTGTTCTTTTTTACGGGTTTCTTCACTTTTAAAATCATTTGGTTTGCTGGGGGAAAATGGAAATTCCCAAAGTAAAACTCGCTGCTGACATGTTAATGAATTTACTTGAGCTTCGTTGGAACGAGCATCAGTAGCCACGGAAACCTGAGGACGGAAGACAGCAGGTCAAACATTTGGGTGAAAAGTCTCTTCATCCATCTGTTCGACCTCCGGTATTCCGTTCTCCAGCTTCGATGGATGCTTATCTTCTTTCCAACTACAACCCAGTAATTTCGTTTATATGTAAGGATTGAGTTTAACTTTGGAAATTTCCATTTTCCCCTAGCACTTCAAATGGTTTCGAACAGCGTGAATCGCTTTCAATTGCCCGATGTTTTTCATGATCTCTTTTCAATGGAAAGTAACTAATATTGTTTTGTTTTTTTGTCGGTATCCAAGGTGATGAACAAAAGTCAAAACCGTTTCAATTACTCGGGAGCAACGGTGTTCAAGAAAGGACGATCAACAGCGATGGAAGTTGGAGGGTGGAATCATGGGAGTCAAACATGTGGATGGAAGGTTCTTTTATTTATATGTCGGACCCCCATGCTTCCACTTTCCAACTTCGACTACTGTCGACTCTCCTTCCAAGTACCAAAACGACAAGCCATAATTGATTTTTAACATTGTTATTTATAATCTTTCGACAAACATTGAGATCCATGATGGATTGTTGTTGCCTTTTTGTTATATATTTGAAATAACATAATCGTATAATACTAAATTTGATATTTTGCGTAACATGAATTTAAAATAAACAGATTAATTGTTCATTTTGTGACCAAAACATAATGCAATTGGTTTTAACAAGTACCATAAGCAACAGTGTAAAACAACGCGACCCGACCTCGTGCATCGCACGAGAGTCACCTAGTTTATATTAAAATCACATGTGATATTAACTTTTCAATGTCAATAACACATGTCAACCCAAAAAATAAAAGTCGTTCAAAGTATATATGACCACTGCTTTAATTAAAGAGGAAAACACGACGGTCGCAACGGTATATTTTATTTTTTTCAACGATTAAAGATTTGTGAGATAAATTAATTGAAAAAAATATATTTAAAAGTGAATTTTGATCTTAATATAAGCCATTGGATTAAAAAATAATTAATGATGGAGATTGAGTCTTTTAGTACTTAAAAAATTAATAGTATTTATTGATTTTTCTCATTAGTTATATTATCTTTATATAATTTAGTATTTTGATTGTAAAAATCCTATTGATTGTTTCATTAAAGATATTAAATACTTTGCTCCTTTTTTTTTATCTTATACATTATCTAAAACTCATTATTTCAATTTTAGGTTTATTAATTTATTAATGACAATACAGTTAAATTATATAATCAATTATATATTAATGATAACTTTTAGGGTTGTCGGCAGCAAAACAACAAAACACATTAACTTATGGCTTTCATGCAAAGTATTTGATGTCTACAACTCTTAGAATAGTAATTAAAAGTTTCGTAATCGTTTGAGTTGTTTATTTTAAATGCATCTCCAAACTTTTAGCCACATACTTTTAAAGTTATGATTATGAAAATCTATCTATTTAAATTTATGTTCATAGTCCAACTATAAAATCGAAAATATTAAAAGGTGCACAAAGCAACCTCTACAAAGGCCACGGCTAAACATGTGGCGGGCATGGATCATATATCTGGCTCGAGCTAGCTTGTTAATTACAAGTGGACCACGGTCTTAACTATCCCCATTAATACGATATCGCTAGCCAACTTGACCGGCTCTACTGTTTCCTTTACTATCATTTCCTATCGTTTTTATAATCAAAACTTCATGTTTAAACGTGTTTAATAAACTTAAACTTGTGAATCAGAGATAAGGAGAACGAAATGAACATCTAGCGACTAGTACGGTTAAGTTGATGTTTAATCAACGCATCACCACATATTTTCTAGATCTTTCTTTCAGAACGGCATCCTCGATTTAATTGTTAAAATTCGATGTTTTGTTACATTGTCAAAATAAACCAAAAAGATCTTATACATAACATAGACCTAGTGAACTTGAGTAACTTCTTTTATATAAATCGCGCATCTATGATTATATTGAGTTACATCATTTCAACTTTGTTTCGTGAACTATACGAATCATATGATAAATGAGAAAGATACATTGTCTTATATATAATCATTCGTCGGTTCGTATAAATCCACAAAAACAAATGATTTGATGGATGAGTTGTTTTTTGGTGAATCGTGGTCCTACCAAACGAGGGGGTCCGAGCCACTTGTGTTCGCCACAGTGACCTATGCTTCCGTTTTAGGCTAGGTGCCTTGAAACCAAATCGATGTAGTTATCGATGCCAGCCATTGGTTAGAAGTTTGAGAGGTAGCCATAAATCTATGTGGGGACTCAGCCGAGACAATAATTGACAAAAGTCCAGCCAACGACTTAAAGACTTAAACTTAACTCATTTCAACTCAAATAATTGTTTGTCACATCTCCTTTTACGTCTTGCAAAGAAATATTATATTTCTCTAAAATGTCAATTCGTAGCATATAATAGCAACATGTTTTCACTCTTTATACCAGTTTTTACTCCTTTATCAAATACTAACATATCTTGATTCAGGATTTGAGGTTTCGTTAGTCTCTCCCATGTCAAACGACGTCACGTCATTATCTAAGTATGTGATTAGGGTGACTCCGTCGCCACATCATTAACTAGGTCGATGACTGATAAAGACAACTAATCCATTTAAGTTCGAATATTGCCACCATTATTGCGCAAAACTTTTACTAGTGTCGCTAAAATGAATATATGATGAAGCCAACTACACCATATGAAATCGATCTCCACCATTGTTATTAAGCTAATCTTACGACCAAAAATCGACACTCCATCAACCAGCATGCACATCCAATAGCTTAAGCAACCATGAACCACAATCCAAAAAGAGACGACTTAGTAGGGCTTTCTAATTTTTATCACAATATACATAAATATTATATTTACGTATTATAGGAAATTTGCCCCACGAAGACCAATATGATGAGCCTACATCATGAAACAAAACACATATAAAAACCCCTCGGTAATTTTTTTCCGTCACTTTAGCCTCACGTAAGAAAATTATTTGAATCTGCTTCTGATTGCAACCATTGTTGGAATCCCACCACGATACTAGTGCACTACCATTCACCATATAAGACCAATTAAAAACCCGAACAACATAACGAAAGTAATAAAGTAATATAATTGTAATATCAAATGATTATAAATAAAAAAAACTTGGAAAAAAAATGTTATATGAACACTATATGGACACTGTTAATGATATATGTATAATTGTAGGATGATTTGAAATATGATGGGTGTGTTAAATGTCTTAAAACGTTCATACAACAAGTTTTTGGAAGTGGGGTTTGACAGCCGGATCCTACAAGGCTACAATGACATGGAAAAGAAATGTTTGTTAATCAAAGTACATTAACAATATGACATTCTAACAATTCTTATTAAGATTCAAATAAACAATTATTTTAAACTATACTAGTTTAAAACAATGTTTTGAAACCCGGGTCGACCCGGCCGGTTCAACCGGTTGGACCGGTTCCGGCCAAAAAAACGGGTCAAAACAACCCGGGTTTTAAAGAAACTGAGAACCGGTCGAACCGGGGTTTTTTTTTTTTTTTTTTTTTTACTATCTTTTGAAGTATAAAACTTGTAACCTCGTAGGATTTATGCCATTTGAAGTTTAAAACTTATAATCTTGTAAGATTTATGCTTGGGTATAGTCTTTTGAAGCATAAATCTTGTAATCTCAGTAGGATTTTTGTCTTATCAAGTATGGAGTATATAACTTGTAATCTTTTGAAGTAAAAAGTTGTAATATCTTATTTCTTGATTAGTTAAACATGGTTCTTTGATATTTTTATGAAGCAAATGTTAGTGTTTTGACACGTGATATTGGAAATTTGGACATGTGCAGAAACCGGGTTGACCCACTGGTTCAACCGGTTGACCCGGTGGCTCGGTCGGGTCGATTATTGACCCGGTTTTCAAAACATTGGTTTAAAAACTTGCGGGATACGGCGGTGATAAAAAAAGTTAAAATATAATAGTTTTTTGTTTAGACTTTTAGACTTCAAAATTTTATGTACTAAAAGTTTATAATTCGTCCATTTGCGTCATATAAAAAATTTTATAAACACTTTTTGGTTCGTCATTTTGTACAATTAAAAGAGTTATTTAACGTTAAAAGTTTTTAATACATTTTCATCCGTCTTTTGATATATATATTAAATGTAATAATATTCTATTTCGAGTCATAAAGTCATTAAACTCATTTGAGTCATAAGGTGTATTTATTTATGGTGATATATTAAACTCAGTTGACTATGTTTGGATAATGGTAAATAATGTTCTTTTTGGCATGGACCGTGTACTTTAGATTTTTTTTAACCGAATCATTATACAATTTAACTTGTATTTTCCCTTTAAGATAATAATAATAATTGAGTTTCTCTTTAAAACTCATCTAATATGTGTTGTGTGTAACAATTTATGTGTTGTCAAAATTTATTATTCATGTTTCGATGGCTATGTCGGCCCATTGAAGGACTCCACAAACATGTATCTCAAATGTTCGAAAACATGAAATATTATGAAATACATGCATGTCACGTATGAAACTCAAACTCTCGTTGAAAGTTTACATTAACATTTGTGAATTGATTTGAGTTAATTAATTCGCGAGTCTAATATTTGACGTCTATATTAGTGTATATTATATAAAAAAAAATAGTTATTAACGTATAGCATATAATATTTTATAGTTTGAAACGTATTTATTGCGGAAAATACTTGTTTCATGTTTAAAACCCCATCTTCCCATTAAACATCAGTATCATATATTATGTCTAATAGTTTATGATAAACTTGTCTTTCAGCTATATCATTCGGGCCATACAAATTTATAAGAGTGTTTATAGTTTCTATTCGGTTGTTCTGAACATAACAAAAATTATTTAATTGTTTATGGTTTAAATAATGTCATTATTGTAAAACAATGTTGGTATTCCGTTAAAAAAAATGGGTTTGTTTTTATGAATTATTATATGTGTATTTCCTTTTCGACAATTGTTCTCACAAAAGAAAAAACATTATTGGTCAAAGAATCATAAATATAATTTTTACACATTAAAAAGTGGTATATCTTTATTTTATATGTTAGTTTTAATTAATATACCTTTTAAAGTCAGTGATATACTAATCAAATAATGTAAACTTTTTGTATTTTAAAATACATGTTATATTAATCTATTAATTAATTTACATATAATAAATAACTTAGTATTTTTAAAAATAACTCTTAGAATATTGAATGACTATTATTTATTTAAACTAAATAAAGATAAATTTAAATTTTAAATTTATTAATTAAAGGATAAATTAATTAGTAATTAAACTTTACTTAAAAATTTAACATTTAAATATAAAAAAAATAAAAAGTTGAAATATTTTATATATTATTAAAGATACTACCCCAATATATTTTCATAAATTAAAAATATGAAATTGAGAAGAGCTTCTCCACAACGTCTAAACCATTTTAACTACAAACTTTTTGAATGCTAGAACCAATCACACGAAAACAAGGAAACCTTTGTGTAATGAATATTCGATCGTTGGTTACTCTAAGCTTTTTTTAAATAATGGTACTAGTGATTGTTAAATTTGTGTAATAACTATTCACATGTTCTTGGTGTCCCCGTATGATAATATCTAGAAAATCTTATATTAATTCCTTGAATAAAGATGAATTCTTTTAAAAGAAAACTAATTTTATTGACATCTTTAAATGTGTTAAATATGATAGAATAGATAAATTAATGATATATGGGGTTTTCTTGATAAATAATCGATATCTGGTTTAAGTCTAGGGCGTCTAGCATAAAGATTTTTCTTACGGATTAAGTGAGATCCTTTGTTTTAAATGAATTAAATGTCAAAAGGATTCCAAACCGTTTGTGTTAATTCTAGCCATAAAAATAATAACAATAACAATAATTTTCTTAGTAAAAAACGTGTATAGAAAGCATACCTTTATCCACTTATCGTGACTAGATCAAGAAAGAAAAGAGTTCATGCATGTTGGCTTGGATGGGTCCCTCTTGTAATTGCCGACATTCCATGTCACCTTTTGAATTTACATAAACATGTATGCCAAAAATGCAAGCTTCATAAATTCATATTATTGACGTTTTGAAAAGGTTATATTAAGGAAAGATCATCAAATTTTCGAAACATCATTTCACAATGTTCAAATACAACTATACATTCCTGGAATCAAACATATTTAACAAAAACGTCTAGTCTCTTTCCATTTTTTTATGCAAGTTACACGAATCCTCAAAGTCTTTCGGTGAAAGCCTTTTAGATACCTCTATCTTCATGAGTGCCTTGAAGTAACCTTCTTTGGTATATTGTTGTTTCGGGTCATTTGCTAGCTATGTATCGTTTAACCTTAATCATTATTATACTTGTAACTTACTCTAATTTCGTCTTAAATTCAATTGAACAATTAAAAATTAATTTGTTATGTAGAGAAAACAGTAAAAAAAAAAAAAAAAAAAAAAAAAAACTATAATATAAAAATGTTACGGTATGAAAAACTTAGATATGTCATCGACAATACCATGTTGTATAACATATAGGGTATGTTTGGGGTAAATTAAGCTAAAAGATGTAGCTATAGGCGGTAGCTGAAGCTTTTATTTAATGGCTTTTATTTTCTTAAAGTCTCAAACTTTTTGGAAAAACTTTTAATTTTGGGCTATTATTTGAAATTAAAAGTTTGAAGCCCTTCATAACCAAACGACTTTTATTTTTTAATTTAAAAGCTCGAAACCCTTAAAACCCGTTAAAAGCTCATACTAAACATATCTATAGAGTACATGACTCGATCATAATTGAAAATGGTATTTAAACTAAACATAGTAAATGTAGTGATGAAAATGGACTAACATATACATAACACCATCATAAATATAGGTTCCTGTTAAATGTAGCTAGAGTTTAATAATGAATGAAAATACAATTAACATATGATACTACTAAGCACTCACATGATGGTATAACGAACATTGGTTTTTCTAATTCATTATGTAAGGACGCAAAACCAAAACTATATTGCAATAATAATCATTTTCTTTCATAATTTATGAATAATAATCACATTAATTCCAAAAGAAATTCGAGTAAAACATACATCTTCTATCTATGCTTAGACCGAGATATTTTGAATAGATAAACACTAGTCATTAGTTATATATTTGATACATCTTTCATAAATATTTAAACATAACGAATATATAAAATGATAACTTAAAATGGAATCTTATGTTATTAAATCCTTAAAGCATGATTTTGGGCCGTATAAAACTGTTCTGTTGGATGTAATAGCATTAGTTAAGCCCACATGCTTCTTTGGACCAGTTTTGGGTCGTATATAAATATAACGGACAATGTTTAAACTTTAAAAGGTAAAAACTATGCACTTTTTGTTGCTATTAATTTTTAAGAGTTTTGAATGAGAAGGGAAATGATGATCCATAATTTTTAAGGACTTAAAGATATTATTATGAACATTTATTATATTTTAATTTAATGATTAAAATTAACTTAAAAACTATTTAATATTTTATTTTTCTTTAAATTAAATTATTTCACAAACCGTTAATCTACGGAACAAATTATGCCATTGCGATCGTCCTGTTTTCATCTTTAGATAGAGCAGCGGTCTTATATAATTTCGACGATTTTTTCCCTTCTTTTTGGTGGGTATTGAAATCCAAATGATATATCACATATGATATTAGTATAAGTACGTAAAATTTTATAAAAAAAGAATTACTATAAAACGTATAAATTATCTAAATTTAGGGGGGGGGGGGGGGGGAAATCTAATTCTAACGACTTTTTTTTCTTCGTTTTTTGATATAAGACGGTACTGAAATCACATGTGATAATACAAAAATCACATGCGATTGTACTGTAAATTATATATGCTATTACTATGTATGTAACTTTTAAAACTCATAAGACAATAACATACATGATTTTAACTCTAAATATGAAATTTTAAAACACAATAATTTAGTATGATGCATAACCTATATGCACCCGGAAAAAAAAAGTTCGAATTTTTATGACTTTTTACTTTTTCGTTTATGACCAAATATTGAAATTCGTGAAGTAATATCAGATGTGATTTTTATATTAATTTAGAATTTTAAAAGGTAAATATGTTATATGATGTATATTGAACTAAAATAAAAAAATAAAACACAAAAAATTAGATTGTATACTACTAATATCACATGATAAAAATATGATTTTATAATATAAAATTACAAAACCCAGAAAAAAAAACTCGAAAAAATATTGTGTCGAAATTATATCAAGTGAGTGCTTTATAGAAAAAGAATTTGATTGCAATGGTATAATTTATTCGTTTATAATATTAATAGTTTTTGAGATAATTAGTTTTTAAAAAACACCGTTAACCCTTGGTATCTCATGCAACGAATCTCAAAATGTTTCACTCAAAATGAAATAAAATTTACATTAAACTATAAAAAACTTGCAGAGTTATTTGTTTTTTTCCTTTTCTTTCAAAAATCGTCTCTCATAGGCTTAATTTTTTTAAAATAACCATCTTATCCCTACTTTTAACCATTAAACAAAAATACTAAAACTATTATAGAAAAAAACCGCTCTTTTTATAACGTTACTCTTCAGCTTAATATATATTTTTTAATATAAATAATTATTAATAGAATGCTATAACGACCATTAAGCAAAAATATGCCAAACAAACGATTTTTACAACAAACTTTCTATTTTACGCAGATGAGACCTGAAGTATATATGTACGGAATGTACGACCGCACATGACTTGTTTATATATGTATATAAGTCAATAAAGAATTTAAGCTCAATTTAATTCGATAATGTAACAATAATGCCCCTTTTATAAATAAACAAAAAATATTGTATTTCGGTTTTCTTAATAAAATCTGAAATCTTGAGACTGGTCCTTATTTTTTCAGATAACCACTGCAAATAGTTTGTCATAGAGTGAGTAAAATTACCAATAGCATAGGCATTTTTTTATTTTTTAGTTTACTTTAAAAATTATACTACATCTTTTAACAATTTATATAATGGGTTTGTGTGTTTGCATGACATACTATAGCATATAGTCTTATTGAAGAAAGAGCAGCAGGAACAGTAAGAGTATTAGCATGATTTGGTGTTAATATTAAAATGCAAGTGATTGTTGTCATGGGATGGATGGTACCCTTTATATCTTTTTGTCCTTGCTATGTTCCATCATAACTCTTTTAACTCTTTTCTTTCTTTAAGGAAGAGACCACACACCCTATGAATGACCTCACATCTATGTACTATACATTTTCCCCTTGGGAATTGCTCCTACTAATACTACTACTATTACCATCCCTTTTTTACTACTATCACTATGATAATATTATCATCTAATTAATTTATATCTATCTAAATAGATTATATTGTCCAATTGGATCTTATTGTGGCTCCGAATTACTAACATTGTCGTTCAAAAAAAAAAAAAGATTATATTATCAGTTAACTAACTTTTTACGTTGATGATTGGAACTTAAGGTAATTTTTAAGATATAACCCACCCAAAGAGTTCAAGATGGTGAGATCGAAAACATAAGAAAATGATAGAAGAATATATTCATATATTGGTTTTGTTAAATAGTTAGATACATGTTTAAATTGAACAACTAGAATACTATATTAGGTTTACCATGGTGAAATTCGTTATAGCATATGCCATATGGACTCTATGTGCTATGCCCTAGATTTGGGTTTAGAAACTGTGAATTAAGTTATAATATTGTTTTAGGATGATATAGAGTTCAAGCATTACTTATAAAACAAATTTCTCTACTAATATGCCATATTTAGTGATCAAAATAAAAAGGGTTTTGAGTTTTATACAATCTGGCTACATTACTAATCCTCCACACCTCAAAGTACGTTTTGTATCTCAACTAGGTGTTAATGATTGGGTATGCATATTCTAAAATCATATATATTTTCATTTCCTATTAGGGCCGGTCCTGAGGTTTTAGATACCCGGGACGAAACAAGTGAAAAATGACTTTATCAAATTTTGCAAACAAACAACATACTATTGTTTCGAAGTTATCGGGAACACTTTGGCTAAATTATTAGCCAATTTAAATCATTTTCTTATATACACACTAAAAAACAAGGTAAGAAATCAAAATAATTGGTCAATCTGTTCATAATGTGTGTTGAATTGGTGTGATTGTGAAATATAGCAATTATTGCTGTTCTCTTATATTTCTTTATAAGCAACTTATGGGAAAAGAACGTATTGGAACATCATTTCGTTTAGGGTTTAAACTATACTTCATGATTCAATGTGATAAACAAAAAAATTGATTGTTTGTTATGAAATTTAACTATATGTCTATATGGTTATTGGTTAAATGATTCAATATTGGTGCTTTCATAAGTAAAAGAATTCATTAATATTAAGAAAAAATTGATAAATACAAAATATTAAAACAATTGGTGCATAAATGTGAATTGTATATAGTGTGAATGTGAATTTAATATTTGCCTTTCTAAAAAAAAAAAATTACTGCAAACATTTAGATGCTTATCATATTTATAAAAATAAATCCGTAACCTTTTATATCTCTATTTTCTCAAAGACAAAATTGGACCATCAATATAAATTTCTTGCTCATGGGTTAAATACCTCGAGATCTTTATAGTTTTCTTAGGAATCGGAGTATGTCACGTATATATATTTTAATTCAAAGTATAATACATGATACATCACATTACGGATTTGATGCCCCCATAATTCTGATGTCCTGGGCGGTCGCTCTGGCTGCCCACCACAGAGCCGGCCCTGTTTCCTATCTAAGGCCGAATAGTCGATTAGTCTTCAACCATTAAACATATTTAAAAGTTTTCACATTTGCTTATTAATCGTCGGATTTCCATTAGATACTTGTTGTCTTTTACCATATGGTGGATTATAGTTTGGGTCGTTGTCATCCCTTTTTATTGATTAAAATCAAGAAAAGGGAATCAAAACTCAATAATTTGATCTTTGATTTGAAAAGCAAATAAACGAAAAACATGTTTTTTTGACATGCTAAAAATCAATATAAAGGTACTTCAGTAGATAACGAGTATCGTTTGTCAATATCGTGAGTCTTTCTTTAGTAATATTGTAATCTTCACTTTAACATTTTTAAGAGAATCCACGAAATATAAGAAACTTATTCAATGGATTTATGAATATGGCAATTATCAAACAAGAAATAGGAAAAGAAAGAAAAACGAATTGTCAAATGTTAGACTCTCATTCAAGATCTACAAAAGGTAAATTTAGGTATAAGGATATAGCATCATCCGTCACCCATTGTATAGGTAAGGGCGTGAACTCTTTAGTTCGAGTTGGTCTGGGTTTTGGAAACCCCTAAACACCAATTTTTGAAGCCCATGTAATGAAATACGAGTTTAAAACCTTGGCATACTTAAATTCCACCTTAATCTAGGAATTAGAAATTAGAGTTAATTACATAATTGGTCCCTGTGTTTGTTCCAAAACAACGGGTCCAGTCTCTGGGTCACAATTCGTTCGGGTCCAGTCCCTGGAGCCTATCTTTGGTTGCACGTTTGGTCCCTCCTTCTAACGTTCGTTTATTTTGGTCGTTAAGTGAGTCATGTGCTTCTCACGTGAGGGGCATTATAGATATTCTTTCTTTTACAGGGGTCAGTTATGTATTATACAAATCCAAAATCTTCAAAAATCCAATTCATATACAAAAACAAATCCAAAATCTTCAAAAATCTTCAATCCCCCAAAATCCAATTCATATACAAAAACAAATCCAAAAAAAAAAGAACCTACATAAACTAAAATTACAGATCTTGAATCAAAAATCAAAAATTAAAGAAAAGAGTAAAGAAACATACGATCTGCAGATGGAACAACGGCAGCCATAGTAGGAGTAAAGATTCGGGATCTTGATAAGAAACCCTAAAAAATAATTGGGGAAATTGAGAGTGGGGGTGGGGGATTACTAGGGCTTTCAAACATGAAAGTAACAGTATCACTCCCATCATCAGCTTTAATAGTAATAATATCATCATTTCCGGCGCATTTCAGCATCTTAGTCATATTCCCTAGATTCATCCCCATAGACAGATTCCGATCACACCGTTAGTGTCCAAACCCTTCCGATCTCAGAAGAAGCGATACCAGTGCCACGTGGCTCGAGTCCATCGCCTGGAGAGAGAATCCGCTGGCGGAGCAGTCAAAATTGGCGTCATTGACCAGGTCTTTGATTGACTCCATTACCTTCTTTAGGAGACTCCCTTGGACTAGCCTCAGCTCCAACATTTTTGCTTGGATTTTCCGGTCGGAGGATTATGGTTAGGGTTTTGGTTACAGGCGGGGAAATGAGGAATTGGGGGTTTTATTCTAGGAAAATTTTCCCGCCATAAGTTTCGTCAAGGAATTAGGTTATGTACAATCTGTTTTTTAGTTTATGTAGGTTCTTTAATTTTTGGATTTGTTTTTGTATATGAATTGGATTTTGGGGGATTGAATATTTTTGAAGATTTTGGATTTGCTTTTGTATATGAATTGGATTTTTGAAGATTTTGGATTTGTATAATACATAACTGACCCCTGTAAAAGAAAGAATATCTATAATGCCCCTCACGTGAGAAGCACATGACTCACTTAACGACCAAAATAAACGAACGTTAGAAGGAGGTACCAAACGTGCAACCAAAGATAGGCTCCAGGGACTGGACCCGAACGAATTGTGACCCAGGGACTGGACCCGTTGTTTTGGAACAAACACAGGGACCAATTATGTAATTAACTCTAGAAATTATAATACTAAGCATCTCCAAGCAATATACACAATATTTGAGTGTAATAGTGGAATCACCTTCTCCTTTAGGTCTTCTCCCAACTTGATTAGTGATCATTTAATTTATATTATTTCATTTACCGCCTCCGTAGGCACCAAATTAGTAATCATGTGTTTAGGAGTATGTTCCATTACCATGAACACATATCCGGTTCTCGACTTACCACTGTCGGTGTCATTGCATCTGTTAATATTCTCGTGTCCACCTTGATATTTCCCCTACTCTAGATACACTTATGCATAGCCTTTCACAAAACTCATCCTATACACAAAATGTGATCTAATGTAATACCATGACGTCCTAACAACATTCATATGTGTAACCTAACTCAACCACGTCATCCTCAAGGTAAACCTTCAATGAAACCTCTAAGTGTGCTCATACATGTATAAGTATCGATCCTCAATTCTTCATCATGTAATAACCCGATTTTTTTTTTACATACTTCAAACTGAGACATGCTTAGGGTTCAACTACCCTTCCTTCTAACAAGTACTATATCAAGCACCATGTTTGCGATACCAGCCAAGTCGAAATCATTCGCTAACAAACCGTGGGTGTCTTTGGTTTCGTCCCTGCTATTACAAGCAACAACGTTTTTACCCATTTACTCTTCTAACAATAACCTTTGACACCTATACCATATTAGTTTAGCCATTATCTCTGCATATTGATCCCCATGCACTTCACTTTCTTCCTCGTTACAACTCTCTTGATATACCTTAGCTTCATAATGAATTTCAATCAACTCAACTTGATCGTCTCGTGATTCCACCTCAAACTCGACATGTTTCCCATAGTTTTTTGTGGCATCCTCCGCACACTCGTCCAAAGAGTATACATAACTTTTTTCTCTTACTTCGAACAAAATTGTTATGGAAACCTTTCACGAAGTTTTGTGAAAATAACAATTATCAAACAAGAAGAAGAAAAGAAAGAAAAACAAACTTAAGAATGTTAGACCCTCGTTCGAATTTTGGAAAGGAAAATTTAGCTATTTAAGTATAAGGATTAAGTCTCACTCGTCACTCTTTTATTCAGGTTTAGTGAATTCCCTATGACTCATTTAATAAATGATTTATTTTCTCTATTATGGGAATATATACATGTTAACTTCATTAAAGAGACAATATTTAGTATCTATATCTTTACAAATAGCTTTCAAGACAAATAAATCATAAAAGGCCCACAAAATGATAAATTATTCTAATCTTTCCTTAGAAACGATTATATCCAAATGAAATATTTGATCCACTTATTATCCATTTTTTATGGATAATTAACATGAAGATAAAAAGGAGAGAAAAACTTATAAACCCGAGTATTGGGTGAAGCCTTTCTAAAAGATAAGAACACGACACTTTTTGTTCGTGTCCCACAGATAGCGCCAAATGTTGAAGTAAAAATCCGTTGGGTTGATGTTGACGACCAAGAAGTGTCGTTCCTCGTCATCCCGAGCTTAGATTATACGACAAATCAAAGAATTAGTTGGAAAGCGACCCGACATCAAAATTGGTATCGGGTTCCATAATCCAAGGACCCGAGGGTTTTAACCCTGTCGGGTGGCGATTCCGCGGAGGTAACACCTTTTTTGTGGAGAAGGTGTTGTACACCACGATATCCGAGAATAATGTGGTTTCTCTCACTAGAGAAAGAGTGTAGAGAGAGAGAGAGAGAGAATCTAGATAGAAAGTCTAGAGAGAAAAAGTAGGGGGATAGAAGACCCGACCTTTACAATGGGGGGTGAGCTCTATTTATAGATCTCACTTGTTACTTGTCAGGTTAGTTGGTGGGTCAGTTTGACCATGACCACAAATGAGATGAAGCAGTAGGCTCCAGTCACACAAGTTCTTCAGCAATGGGATGGAGCAGTAGGCTCCATCAGTTCTTCGGTAATAGGTGGAGCAGTAGGCTCCATTAGTTCTTCAGTAATGGGATGAAGGTGTTTTGGTGTTCCATCCCCAAATGGAATGAAGATGTTTCGGGCTCATTAGGAAGACTATTGGAGAACCTACTCCAACAGTATGACCAAGTGGTTCTTTAACGAGTCGAAACAAAAACAAGTTGGGTTGAAAGTAGTATTTTTACACGGAATAAAGGCAGTATTTTTTATGCATTAAAATGTTATTTGAATAACTTTTGTTTTGCGTTACATGTTTAAAAGTGGAGAAACACTTATTTTCAGCTTTGCTTTTGTCCTGTTTGAATTTCTTTTGTGAATGTTTAAAAAACATCTTTTAGGTAACTTTTAATGCTTAAATGTCACTATGGTTTTAGTTATGTTTTGTTTTTTAGATTTTTGGTTGTGTGGAATGTCTATACAAATTATGGTGTTTTCCGTTAATAATAGTTTTGACATTAGTTGGTTAGCAGGTTTGTAGTTTGGGACTTAATACGACATCCGCCAAACTTTGCCATATGCCTAAGTATCTATACAAATGGAAGGAATGACAAATTTACACTCATTCCTTATCTAAGAGATAAAACCTTTTCAAATGCCTTTATCATACACGTTGGATGACAAATTCGCCCTTTTAACTACTATTTTAATGTAATTAGTTAATCAATTTTCCCAACTCCAATGTTGACACATCCTATATCCTATAACTATATTATGAGTGAATACCAAAATGACGTCAAGTTTGTATTAATGTGTTACATTTTGAACCAAAAGTGTTTGTTAAGAATGCAAGTATTTATATAACTTACTACAAATCAAACACCCACACGTGTAGGATTCCATAATAATTGAGTCTTCAGAGTTCTGATCACTCTCCTGCTCTCTCTCAACACGGCTTTGATCTCACACATTGATAAAATCATCATCACACACACACACACACACAAACAAGATCAATATTTTCTCACCATATCTCTATACTCAGACTTGAGTCATTAAATCCTTCAGTTAACACCCAGCATCACCACTCCACTACTCTATCCAGAAATGGGTTGTGGTCACAACCCCAAATTGCTTCACCATTTAACCATTTCTCTTCTCTTTCTCTCCATCTTTTTCATAACCCATTTCAGATCTCTTGCTCAAGGTAAATGGGTCTCATTCACTTTCTCTTAACTCATCCAAAAACATTCAAAAATATCTCACTTTCTGACATTAACTCTCTTTTCTTTTTCTTCTCATTTATTGCAGGTAGAATGTTGGTTAAACCACCCACCCATTCTCAGGTAACCCCTCGTATCACTCATATACCGTCAGACTACAAGCGTTTTCATATATTTTGTTTATATATAGTGTTTTTTGACTTTTGTGAAGGTGGAAGAAGAAAAGACAATATTAAGAGGACAAATAGGATCAAGACCACCAAGATGTGAAAGAAGGTGTGGTTCTTGTGGCCATTGTGAAGCTATTCAAGTACCAACAACCCCACAAATCAAGACTACAATAATAAATGGGGTCAATAATCCAACACTTGAATATGCAAGAGGTGATTATAGTTCAAACTATAAGCCAATGAGTTGGAAATGCAAATGTGGTAGCTTTATTTTCAACCCATGAATTTTACATTGGTTAGTTATAATTATTAATTAGTAAGTGTATATATAGGAGGATAATGAGTAGCTAGTTGTTCAATATCATCTTCCTAGCTAGAGCTTATTGGTTTTTTAAATTTGAACTAGTCCTGCCTTTTTCTTGAGGCCGGGCTTGATTTTTGTACTGCTTTTGATAATGAATTTTCTTGGATTTAATCTATAATTAATATGTCATAAATAAGTAGACATTTTTGAAAGCCACAACAAAGATTTGGTTATGAATGTTGTGTGCATGATGTCATCATAATTTAATATTCATAAAATCCATAACATAAATTTTGAATAAGGATTATTAAAAACTAATGTTCTAAGTATTTGTTATCATGTTAATTATGTTTTTATATTTTATAGTTTTTTTTTTTTTTTTGAGACAAAGTTAAATGGGTTGATAGAGCCTTAAAAAAAAAAAATCTTTAGGAGGTTGTAGGAGGTTGTCCTCCCCTAACGGAGTTTCTTGAGTTCGAGCCTCTCTCTGTGGTTTCCTACTTAGGTGAATATTATGAAATATGTAACTAACTTTGGTGTAAGATTCGTGGATCGCCCAATTGAATGTCACTGTTGTTTCGAATCAATAAAATTGTCGTTAAAAAAAAAATGGGTTGATAGAGAGTTGGTGGTAAAATTAAAAAAGAGTCAAATATGTTAATGATAAAATAAGAGAGGGTAGCGTGTATGAGTAGGAATATGAATCAGACACCGTTACCTCTGTCCTTTCTTATCATATTCACCCAATTAATACAAATCCGTAATAATGCTATTATCTTTTATTCTTTCATTTATATTTACATTTATATAAAGCAAAACTATGCATTATAGTGTATATTAGTGTTTGTTTAGCTTATATTTGAACTTATCCGCTTATTTTATTTTATGTGACATAATTTTATAAACCATTTATTTCTTTTAATTATATTTTATAAACTTATTTTTACATTTAAGTTATAAACTTGAAAATAATCAAAATAAATTATCTATAAAGAGTAAAAAATAAACCGAATAAAATAAGCTTAAGATATTATTAACAATGATCAGTTAATAGTAATTGTTTCTTAACTAGATAAATAAATAATAAAAAAGTAAAGAAAAATAAAGTATGTGGGTTTATGAGGAGTAGACCTTTGTTTCATAGGGATGTGGTATGAATAGAGGGGTGGTTTTGGTTTACTTGTCTTGTAAGTCTGTAGATCTTCTGAGAATTGGGTGAGATTTCTTATGTTAATTCACAGAAAAATACCAACTTTTTACAGTTTTACTGTTTTCTATTCCACTTCTTTCATACTTTTTAACCTATCTAATCATCCTTTCCAATTGGGAATTTAATTAGTTTACATGCCCATGCATAAGAAAATGTTTAAGCCTAGAGTTAAATTAGTAATAAAAAAATATTATACATTTAAATTCAATTTTAAAAAGATCTTCATTGTTAAAAAGGATGTTAAAAAGGATGCAAATGCAATAGTAATGAGTGATATCTCATACATTGTCTTTGTGGAATGTGGATTCCGACCGAATTCCAAGTAATCTTCCCTTTGCTTGTTGCGTTCTTTATAGGGATCATCGGTTTCATTGTTAACTCGGAATTAGACAAAAATAAAAGAAACAACCAAATAGCACGTACAAATAAAATCCTTTACTACACACGATTTACAACAAAAGTTGAAAAAAACTCGTGTGCATATATGTTGGTCTAGTCACTTGTCACAGTTTGAAGGTATGCCTTTTTGAAGTTGGCCTTTTCGTTTGTTATTTTGTATCAATATCAATAATAATGTACTTTACAGAAGAAAAAAAAAACCATATATATTTTCTAAATTAAAATTAAAGAAAAAGCGTTGTTTTTAAACTTGTTAGCCTCCATCAACTAGTCCTCAATGAACATAATAATGTAGATTATGTATCACAGGTGTTATTGTATATATTAAACTTTTTATACTTTTAGATATATAGTTTGGTAACACATGAATAACTTAGAGTTAAAAGTGCACTCAATATATTACATGTGTATTTTAGAGTAAATTACCAAAATAATCGGCTATCACTTACATTTTATAAAAATAATCACCTGATTCGCGTCGAATTTCTCGCGATATTTTTTTCGTCATGAAAGTACACATATTTTAATCAGACCAATAAAAATTCGACACGTTGTTGCAACACTATTCATTTCTCGCTTCAATATTCATTTTCGCGACGACATGTCTGATTTTTATTGGTCTGATTTTGTTTTATGTCGCGAGAAATTTATCACAAATCAGGTGATTATTTTTCCAAAATGTAAGTGACATATGATAATTCTGGTGATTAATTCTGTATTTTATAGGATGTGAAGTGTTAAAATTATAGTATCATAATTCCATATATATATTTAAAATACTAGTTATAGAAAGGCAAGAAATGTTGTGTGGACAAAAGTAGGCAGAGAGGAGTAAGATCGATGGGATATTTCATCAACAACCTCTCCTCTCATTTTTTGTCTTTGTATGTCCTTTTACTTTCATTTTATCCACACACCAATATTCAACTCCTCTCATTTGTATCTATACTCTATATCTATATATAAATTACTCCATTTTTAAATAGGTAAAAATAACAACTCATTGATGATAAGACGTTTTCCTTTGACTCAAATGTTAAAGTTGTATCATATCCATCAAACCTTACACATGATAAGATTTAAAAAAAAATGATATAAAGTGTGATTCAAAGAAGCTTTTTGAATAGAAAAATAATACAAACAAACTATAAGAGCACACGGAGTGGACATGTTGTCACTCCGTTGTGAATCAAATTCTCCACCACAACGAGGTTCTCCTCGTTGTCCCACTCCGCTGCCTCCGTTGTCAAGCTCGTTCTCGCAGCTCGTTCTCCGGATAACGAGCGTTTTGATGTTTTTTTTTTTTTTTTTTTTTTTTTTTTTTTTTTTTTTTTTCTCTAATAATAGTAAGATTTATAAATAATTTGATTTTGTTTTGATTTCTATTGATTGTTTTGATTTCAATTTCGTTTTTGGAGGTTTGGTATTTTCATTTTAGGTTTTGTGAAAAAGATGTTTGGGGAAGAAGATGATGTATTTTCATTTTTAGGTTTTTCTTTTTCCAATTTGCAATTTAGTCCATATTTTTATTTATAATTTTGTCCTCTAAACTTTGTTGTGTTTTTATTATTTATGCTAAAGTTTTTGTATTTGTAACTTTGATTTATTTTCAATTTTTTCCAAGATTAGCTTTTATTTTAAGACATATGTATTAAATTTTAATTTAATATAATGTCCTTTTAATTATTATATTTTTGTTTTGTATTATAATTAAATCTTTTATATAAATGTTTTAAGAAATAAAAATAAAAAACCGGGTCCCACAACTCCCACAACCCACCACAACCCTCCCTATCATAACAACTCACAACCCTCATTCTCACTGCCACGTCATCACCTTTTTCCCCACAACCCACCACAACCTCATTGTCACTCATTATCACTCCGAGTGCTCTAAGCAAACAAAAATAAGTTGGCTAAGACAACTTAAGGATATGAATGTTGAGAATTTGTTCATGTCGGATCGATATATCCACTTTATCCGAAATTATATGTGTTTATATACATTTTATCTATATATTATAACTAATACTATATCAATTTTAGGTACATTTTTGTTTATATTTTCATTTCACATGACTTTCGAAAGTCCAAAAATAGTTGGTTGCTAAAGTCAAAACAAAATATTCTTCAATTACTATTTTGAAAATAGATTTGTAATTACATAATACGTTGTTATGTTTATAAATTTGAATAATTTATCATTAAAATTCATATAACAATGTTCTACTAGTTTAATGTAATTTTTTTTTTCTCTTCATGCATGTATGAACTATACTAGTAAGCGCTAAGATATATATCTAGATACTTTTACATATTAATGTACATATTGATATTGAATTTACTAATTTTAAAAAATGGCCGGTAACTAATATTGTTGTCCATGTACTATCAATGTTTTATAAAAGTTACTCTATCTAAGTAAAATATTTAGGCTAATTGTGCTAAAAATATATAAAAACAAGGTTACGATTTCTTAAAAAAAAAATTATATCCAATATCTAATGGATATTCATTTATCCTTTTTATCCAATGGATATAAATATTGATGGATAACAATTTGTTAAATAGATATCGATATGGATATGGGTGAAGAAAAACTAAATGGATATGGATATGGATATGGCTTAATCTCATTCATATCTGAACAATTGTCGTCCCTAGTTACACAGTGGAGTGGTTTGTCTCTCAATCTTTATGGGCTTTTAGTTGAATAATTTTCTTTCTTTAATGTTTTGGATAGGAGGTTTCTTAATTATGTAATTACGGGTGATCCTTCTTGGAGCTCAATTGGGCTTCTGTATTTTTATTGTCATTTATAAAGTGTTGCCATTTCCAAAGAAAAGAAGAAAAAACGTTTTGATATGTAAAAGCATATAGAAATATTCAAATATTTTGGAATATATCATTAAAATAGAAATACAAACAATAATTTTGAAAATACGGTAGTATTATACGAGTAACGAGTGTGGATTTTAAACCACATAACTTGTATTAGATTTTAACGTGAATTCCCTTTGATAAACTTACTACAACCTTTAATATTTTTCATACATACTTATAAGATTGTTCACTTTAACCTATTCTTGTAAGATTTTAGAGTATGAGGATTTGAAGATCTTTGTAAGGATGTAAGCGAAGAGAATAAAATATAGTATTAATTAAGGGGTACAACTTGACATGTAACTATCACATGTAGCGATGGAGCACCATCACCCTCACCATTAACCAAACCATAACCATATGTCTCTTTCTTATTTTTCTATCACTTTCTCATGTTATTTATTTAATAACCTTTCAACAAAAGAATAAAGAACAAATAAATAAACCAAACATACAAGTATTCAATATTTACTAAAATATTATCATTATCATTCTAACCATATTATACATTACTTCATTGTATTTTTGATTATTTTCTAGTAGTCATACAACCTTGTGCAATAAAATAAACAAAGGAGAACAATTTTAAATCGATATCGATAGTACTTAAACTCGTTCCTAGCGTTAAAGCTCATGCTTCCGGTCATGCTTAGCCTTAGAATTTGAAATGTCGTGTGTTGAAAAAAACCCATCCCCCTTAAATAATACTAAAATTCACATGATTCATTTGTTTTAACCAACATATACATATATATATTACGAAAAAATGGCTTATAAATTTTTTGGATCATGTATGGTTGTCCTTAATTATACGTTCTAAGGCTCGGCCCTCCTTCCGAACTATTAAAGCAAAAAAGACTACAATCCTGTGTTCTCAAGTTTTATTTTTAGGGTAAAGGAATGTAAAGGAAATGAAATAAATAAATTATCGTGTTCTTAAGTTTTTTTTTAGGAAGAAAAGTAAAGGAAAAAAAAGGATTTGAAGGTAAAGTTTATACATTTTATTCAATAAAACAATCCGACCATATTTGGGGTGATCGTAAAGTAAAATAAATATTTTTCTTTACTTTACCTTACTTTTCCTTACATTACTTTATTTTCCTTTAATTTTAGACTCGAAATCATAGTCCAATAAGAGACATATGTTTTTATTTTAATAATGGGGAAATTGAAAAAAGAATGCAATTATGGTTTGTAAGAGGGTGTAAAATGAAAATAATATTTGATGACATCATCAATTTCATCTAACGGTTGAAATCAAATTATCTAACTCATCCAAGGGACCTTACTTCGCCATGTGGCATTTAAGACCACCTTTTATTATATATTAAAGATTAAAGATATGTATATGAATGAAGAAAAAATAAATAGATATGGATATGAATATGGCCTAATCTGATTCATATCTACTCCATTGACAGCCCTATTTACAGAGTGGAGTGGTTTGTCTCTCAATCTTTATGGGCTCTTAGTTGAATAATTTTCTTTCTTTAATGTTTTGGATAGGAAGTTTCTTAATTATGTAATTACGGATGATCCTTCTTGGAGCTCAATTGGGCTTCTATATTTTTATTGTCATTTATAAAGCGTTGCCATTTCAAAAGGAAAGAAGAAAAAAACGTTTTGATAGGTAAAAGCATATAGAAATAGTCAAATATTTTGGAACATATCATTAAAATAGAAATACAAACAATAATTTTGGAAATACGGTAGTATTATACGAGTAACGAGTGTGGATTTTAAACCACATAACTTGTATTAGATTTTTGCGTGAATTCCCTTTGGTAAACTTACTACAACCTTTAATATTTTTTATACATATTTATAAGATTGTTCACTTTAACTTATTCTTGTAAGATTTTAGAGTATGAGGATTTGAAGATCTTTGTAAGGATGTAAGCGAAGAGAATAAAATATATGAAGGGGTACAACTTGACATGTAACTATCACATGTAGCGATGGAGCACCATCACCCTCACCACTAACCAAACCATAACCATATGTCTCTTTCTCATTTTTCTATCACTTTCTCATGTTATTTATTTAATAACTATTCAACAAAAGAAGAAAGAATAAACCAAACATATAAGTAAATCATTTATTAATATTAAAAGTACCATAAATATACCATTTTCTTTTTGGTTTCTGGGATTTTCTACAAAATATTATTTTAATATTAATAAATGATTGTTATTATGTGTCTAAGAGCACATGATAGAAAATCCTTTACTAAAATATACTAACCATATTGTACATTACTTCATTGTATTTTTGATTATTTTCTAGTAGTCATACCTTGTGCAATAAAATAAACAAAGGAGAACAATTCTAAATCGATATCGATAGTACTTTAACTCGTTCCTAGCGTCAAAACACATGCTTCCCGTCAGGCTTAGCCTTAGAATTTGAAATGTCATGAAAAAAAACCATCCCCCCTAAATAATACTAAAATTCATATGATTCATTTGTTTTAACCAACATATACATATATATTACGAAAAAATGGCTTATAAAATTTTTGGGTCATGTATAATTGTCCTTAATTATACGTTCTAAGGATATGATGTCGGTCAATAATATAGAGTTTTGAGAATTTAGAAAAAACTTTTAGCCCTGAAAGTGAACGGTGGGCCACAAAAGGACCTACCATAATCCAAAGTATCCAGGCCCACCACTGCATGTAAGAAAATTACATATCTACCTCTTTCTAACTGGATATATATTATTTGTAAAAATCCATAAATAAAACATCTAAATGGAAAAAAATAATTTCATCGGAACTTTTAAAATAATTAAGAAATATTAAATTAAACATCTTATAGTGATGTAGAAAGTCCAATAAATATATGTCGAAGTCGCAAGCCCTTAACGCGTTATGGCCGACAAATCTTGGTTCGACATTCAAAAGTTAGGAAAAAACAATAATCTCAAACGAATAATCAAATATTGAGTTTTCTATTCATTTGAGTGATATGTAATAAAAGAAAAAATTAAATATTTTTTTTTCTTTTACAGATTTACTTTATTAAGTAAAAAAAGTGATATTTTTATATTTTAAAGATTATGAGTTAATTACAAATTTTAAAACTTATATTCACTATGGAATTGGAGGAGGAGTTATCTATATAATTACGGTCTTTGTTAAGCTTGTAACTTTTATAAGGCCCAAAATAGTTGAAAACATATGGTTACTTACCAGCCCAACAAAAAAAAAAAACAGTAAGTTTTTTTTATAGAAATATTTTACTTTTTTCCGGTAAAGTTATGAAGATATAACTATCACCAAATATATTGAATGAAGCAAACACTAATTAAGTTGCACAAACAAAACAATATAAACAATTATTCGGAAAAAGGTAGAACAAAACCAGGGACGGAGTCAGGACTATGTGCGATTTCATAAAATTCATACAATGAGTAGAAAATTAATAAAAGAATTTCATGGTAACGTGATTCTAAAATCAAAATGCATCTCCAGCATAACTAGAACTCCTAGAAAGTCTTGAACCTTTATTGTTAACAACCATTTTCCTTTTGAAAATAATATTGTCTTCTCTAAATGAAGAAACTTTCTCTTCATCAATTTTCACCATCGCAATACCGCAACTCTTGGACACACTTTTTCTCGACTCACATGATTTCAGTTGTCCGTTTTGCTTTTGTATCATGTCTCTTTCTAGGTCAGTTAAACAAACATGAGTTGCACCAGTGGAATTAGCTCTGACTAGGACTTTTGGCGGTTGAGGGTTGATTTGATCGTTAAATATCTTGTTAGTGCGGGTAGTGTCCTCAGCGACCATGATAGGGCGGTTATAGGTGGAACTGAAGATGGTAATGCCTTTGATGTAAATATCTTTTGCTTTACGTAGAGCCCGAATTGGAGTCTTGATGATCCTAACTATCATTACCGGCTTCTTTTGAGATGTTGATTTGCTTCTTGCCATAATGTTCTTTGCTACTTAATCAATAAAACAGATTTGTGATGTCAATTACTAGATTTGAGAACGAAATATATATATAGGGTCGAGTTCAAACGAAATACATTGAAATAGTCAAAGAGAAAAAAAGTGTTGAAGCATATAATTAAGTTTGATATTGAGATTACAGCTAGTTGGTTACCTATAAACAGATATTGTTATGATTTATTAAATCTAGTTTGTTAAAATATATTTATTACAAGTTTTTTATATTTATTTTTCTTAGTTGGCATCTATATATTAATGTACATAGTTGCATAGCAATAAGTTCTTGTTTAGATTAACAAATATTTTTACATTATTTTCTTGATCATATTTCTGACAAAATATATTAAACTTCTCCAGGAGGATATCATGTGTATCTTTTAATAAATTACAATTACTTGGATGTGTATTCAGACGATTAAAGAGCCCATGATCCTTTGAACTAAATATTAATTAGGACATGAATGAACACTGGTTGCCAAATATGCATAACATGTTACATTTTTACAAGTTTCAAGACAAACATCAAATGAAAAAATGATTCAAGGGCAATTTTTATCGGCTCTTTTGACAACGGTATGTATGCCGCCACACCTCCGATCACAATCGCGAGCCCTCCCACACTTTTCTGGTGTGTCGACGTCAACATACCATACATAGAACACCGACAACATCTTTTTTCCATCAGTCCCAACATGAAAATCCGGTAGTGCGCCATTTTTGTCGCTACTAGGTCCACTATTGCCTCTGTCGCAACATCAAATATCATATAAGTACTTCTGATGCAAAACATTTATTCTATAAGTACCTGTAAGACCGGTGCCAACAGAGGCAACTGACGGGCGTTGGTTGCCCGTCAATTAGTGACACTACTGACACCCATAGGCACAAAACTTGTTGGTTTCGTGTTAGTTGAGTTTAGCCGTTATATCGACGTGCAAAGTGACGAATTTGTGTGTTTGTTATGTTTAATGTATATAGTGTATAGCCAATACAAATTAAATAACAGGTTATTATTGACAGAATTTTAGTTACTTTTTAACCAGTTTGATGTAAATTGATGTGAAGATGAATTAACAAATATTAACTCTGTGGTAGTTCTAATTATTGTGAGTGGTCTTAGACCCTACTCTTAAGCAATGAAAATAGCCGAATATAGTACTTGTTTGCATGGGTGAATGTGAATCATTTTTCAAGGATCACATGGACCTACTTACTCCCCGATAAACATCATGCCATCCCAAATCAAATTATTCCGCTTATTAGATTGAAAATTACTTTTAAACCAATTAACACAATTAGAAGTGACAATGACACAAAATTCTTCAAAAGTTCACTCAATGGATTCTTCTTGGCTCATAATATCATATCAATTCTCTTGCCCACATACACCTTAGCAAAATGCTATTGTGAAAAGAAAACACAAACAACTTCGTAAAGTTGCTAGGACATTGAGATTCCAAGCTAATCTTCATTTCCGATTATAAGGATATTGTACGTAAGAAAAAACTTACCTTATCTGTAGACTTCCTTCAAAACTTATCAATCTCAAAATCCCATATGAATTACTATATGGTCATGCCTATTCGCTTGATCAACAGAAAATTATAGGTTGTGAGAGCACCCGGAGTGGGGCACATTCTCGGCTTGTTGTCAACTCACAACGAGCGTTGTGCTCGTTATGACTCCGAGCCATCTCGTTGTGGGCTCGTTGTGAGGAGACCGTTGTCTCCTCAACAAGCCGTTGTGCGATTTTTGTTTTTTTTTTCTTTTTTTTTAATATAACGGTAATAAATCCGTTATATTATAATAAATATATATATATATATATATATATATATATATATATATATATATATATATATTTACCAACCCCATTTCACCTATAAATACAACCCCATTTTAACCAAAAAAATCACACCTTATTTCAACAATCTTATTCTTAATCCAATTCAATCTCATACCAAACCCAAAAAAATCACAAAATGTCTTCATCTTCATCAAACGCTCCCCAAACAAACACAAACAATCCCTCGACGCCACAATCACAAACACCATCCGCTTTCGCTAACTTTTTCGGCACAACAAACGCCCTATTTCCAAACCAAATGCCAAACTTTTCGCCACAACAATCCCAACAAATTCTAAACACGTATTTAACGCAACAACCTCTACAACCATTGCGAGGCGGTAAGAAATCGAACAAGCGGGACCGACGACCATGCGGTTTACCAAGCGGCTCAGCAAATGTACTATGAGGCCGAGCATTCGACGTTTAAGCATGACAAGGCCTGGGAAATCTGGAAGGATCACGGGAGATGGCGTACATTTTTCAAGTTAGACCCTCCACGAGATACCGTCAACCTAGACGACGTTGACGCCGGGGACGTTATATTTGCGGATGATGTAGAACAACGACCTCCAGGGAAAAAGAGAGGTAGTAAAAGAAAGGAATCATCCGACGCCTCCGATAAGGCGCAAACATCTTCGTCCTCGACGCTTTGCGGGCTCATCGCGTCACACTTGAAGAAGATTACGAAGACGAAGAAGCAAACCGCGGAAACAAAGGCGAAAACCCTCCACCGACAAGAACAAGCGGCTATTCGACAAGAAGAAGCGGCTTACTCTAGTGCACGAAGAGACGATATGATATTTCTTCAACAAAGCACGAAGGGGATGCCGCCGGCAGAAACGGCTTGGGTCGAAGCGGAGAAAAATAAAATCCGAGAAAAATACGGGATTAATTAGTTTAGTTTTTATTTGTATTGTTTTAATTATTTATTTTTGTTTTAATTATTTGTATTTTTTTTTAGAGAAAATCACAAAAGTAATCACCTCAAAATTCAAAAATACCAAAATAATCATCTGATTCGCGCCACTTTTCTCGCGCCATTTTTTTCGTCGCGAGATTGAAAATAATATAAATGATTGGTCATAAATTGACCACGTCCTCGCGACTTTTTTGGTCCTCGCGACATTTTTCTCGCCCCAATTTCTGACTAATCATTTATATTATTTTTCAATCTCGCGACGAAAAAAATGGCGCGAGAAAAGTGGCGCGTATCAGATGATTATTTTGGTATTTTTGAATTTTGAGGTGATTACTTTTGTGATTTTCTCTTTTTTTTTATCTTATTTAATGTTTTAATTATTAAGTTTTAATATTTTATATTCTTTTAATTATTTATCTATCTTTTATTTTTAATGTTTTAAGAAAAAAAATTAATAATAATAAAATAATCCCACAACCTCCACAACCCTCCCTATCATACCAACCCAACCATCTCACAACCCACATTTTCACTGCCACATCATCACCTTTTTCCCCCACAACCTCCACAACCCACATTGTGGCTCATTATCACTCCGGGTGCTCTGAAGCTCATGTCCACCATGTAGGATCAGATCTTAATATTACGTTCAAGCTTTTATAAATATCTAGTGAAAGAAATGAACAAGTTTGATATGTAGACCAATATTATTGAATGGAAAAGGTACCGCCAAATTGATGATTTATTCATAAATGGACTAGGCTATATATAGCCTTTTACAAATGTCAGCTAACAAAAAACTACTAAAAACTAGGCAAATAAGAAGTAACAATATTCAACGTACAGTATTCAACGTAAAACTTATGTCAAACTAAAGAACTAGTAAAACATACTTTATTCAAATACTAAGTGGATTACCCAAATGATGACCCATAAACCGACCCATCAAGATTACACCCAGCAATTACCCCGTAATCTTGATCGTCTTTTATCAAAGTAAGGTCACTTCATCCTCTTGAGCCAAGTTGAGCTCGTTGTCCTTGTATTGGTATTTCTATTTTGTGCACTTATAACTAAAGTGTCCAAAAACTCCACAATGATAGCATCAAATCCCACTTTTGTCACCTTGATCCAAACCTCTTCCTCGACCTCTACCTCCTCTATCATAATATCTTCCACGGCTTCTTCCTTGTTCGCTACTTTTTTCGTGCTTTTGCTCACTTACCCACAAGAGTTTCCCTTGTTCTTTTTCCTTCTCGCAATGGCTTTTGATTCTTTCTTCATACGCCTTAAGCCTTCCAACCGCCTCATCAAAAAGCATTGTATCCAACTCGAAACATTGTTCGATCGAAGCCACAATTTGAAGAAACGACTTTGGCATTGCATCAAGTATCCTTCTCACCAACTCTTCTTCCTCAACTTCATGTCCAAGACTCCTCAACTTTGAAACCAGTCCACTCGACTTTGTAGCACAATCATCAACAAGCTCTCCTTTCTTCATCCTCAAACCTTCAAGCTCTCTTTTTAACGTTGCAACTCGAGCCGTCCTTACTCGATTTACACCAAGGTATCATGTTTTTAAGCCATCCCATACTTTCTTCAGGTCCGTGTGACTCGACATTTGCTACACCATCTCTTCCGGTATTACTTGAAACAAGTAGGCTAGAGCTTGTTTTGACTTTTTAGCATTTGATTCTTCCCCAAGATTTCATGGTTCCATCGTCTCCAATAGACCATGTGCATCCAATATGGACTTAAATTTGATAGCCCATACCGGATAGTTGGTTGTGGTCAACATCAGAATTTCGTAAGACATCGAACCTGCCTCTTTTGCTTGTATCAACGACATTCTTCACTTCCTTTTCTGTTAAAACTTCGGTCTCGGTCTATCTTTCTTTCTTAGGTGAGCCAACGGTCTCCGGTCACCTGTGTGGGTCTATTGCTTAGCGGCGATCTATTGCTACGTGGCGGTCTTCTCGGTCTTTGGTCTCATGTCGAAGATTTCTCGGTCTCACGGTCTTCTCAACAGCGTTGGTCCTTTCGATCTTAGATCTTCCGGCTGCAACTCACATGAACAGGCTACTTTCTCTCTATATGAACCTCACCTGGTACTCTGATACCAAGTGTAGGATCAGATCTTAATATTACGTTCAAGCTTTTATAAATATCTAGTGAAATAAAATGAACAAGTTTGATATTTAAGGCAATATGGAAAAGGTAGTGTCAAAATTGATGATTTATTCATAAAGGGACTAGGCTATATATATCCTTTTACAAATGCCAGCTAACAAAAAACTACTAAAAACTAGACAAATAAGGCGTAACAATACTCAACGTGTACACTACCCACTACTATCTTAAACTTAGGTCAAACTAAAGAACTAATAAAACATACTTTATTCACATACTAAATGGATTACCCAAATGGTGACCCATAAACCAATCCATCAAGATTACACCCAACCCACCATAGAACTCACAAATTTGCTCCACGTTCCATAAACAATGTTTTACTTTGGATATTCTTCACGAAAGGGTTATATCTCTATGATTCTTCCACACTCAAAATAGTCACCGAGTCATGTTATATTCAATGAATCAATTTTCCCTTTCAAAAACATATCTTTATCTATTTACAATCCTTTCACTTCCTACTTAATTTACCACTTTTTGAACCTTTTACTCCATCTATTACACTTGTTTCACATATTACTCATGTGTCTCCTTTAACATCTATTCCTCCTCCAATTAACACACAAAATTGCCATGTTCAACTCTCCTACATCACCCACCAAATCCTTATTACCAAGCCATGTCTCTACATTTCCTTCTGCTAGTTTATTTATGACATGATCATCTCTTCGTCTAATTATTTATTCACATTTTAGTTTCAGGTTATCGGTTTAAGAGTTTAGATACAATTGTTGTGTGGCATATTTCATTGATATTGAGTATGTGTTAAGATATTAGGTAATATAAATATAAATGGTTACCTTACCTAATAATAAGGGTTAATTATATAAATCGTTTCTATAGTTTACTCAAAATTATAGATTTCGTCTCTAAGTTTAGAAAGTTGCATAAATCGTCTAAGTTTAGAAATTATTACGCTTTTCGTCCCTAATTTCTAATTTACACTCGTAATTGGGGCAAACCTTAGGGACCAAATCCGTAATTGAGGACAAACCTTAGGAACGAAATCCGTAATTGGAATAAATCTTAGGGACAATAAAGGTAATTAGTTTCTAAAAGTTGATGATTTATATAACTTTTTAAACTTAGGAACAAAATTCGTAATTTAAAATAAACCTTAGAGACGATTTATGTAATTAACTATAATAATAAAGATGATGTTAGCTTGAAAATCCATTGCAAATATCATTAAAACATGTTATTTATCATTACTAGTGAAACATCTATTGCTGAAAAAAGCTCCACTGTAAACTGCTTAGGCAATTGCCTTTTTTTCTTAAAGACAATCATGTTACTATATGGTGAAGAGCATTTTGACCATAATGGGTGTTTTTTCACATCGCCCCGTAAAGATGATTGAAAATCCATTGATAATATTATGCTCATTTGTTTGAAAGTCTGTATCGTTAAAAAAAACATGTACATCACTACCTCACTCTAAATTTCGCCGATCAATGGTAGTTTAGGGGATTTTGTTACTCAATGGATGTTATGTCATAAAGGATGTTCGCGTGGAGTGAATTTGTGACATTACTCTTAAAAGAAACCTTAACTATTATTGTAAAAAGTGTAAACCATGAGGTTTTTACTTGATTAGTTATTTCGGGGATTAGTCTTTGACTCATGCGCCCTAATCCAAGTAAATTTTTGTAACAGTTTATGAACCTTTTTCTTGACAACCACAATATAAAAACGTCTTATCACATACCGTTTATCTGATCATCCAAAAAATGTATCGATGACCATTTGACTACTATAACGGTGCTGCTAAAGAAAAAGTAAAAATTAATAACATTTCAATAACTTAAATTATTGATTTTCTCCTCATTGTTTCATCTCATGTTCTTATCCATTAATAATAAAAAGAAAAAACTAGAATCATTAGTTAATAATTAAACATTGTTACACTTTACTCAAATAAAAGTAAACCAAAAATTAGGTTTAGTTGAAAAGACTTGTTTGACGTCGGTGGAGTAAAAAAGTTGAAAGTAGAACACGTTGACTTCAATGATTAAAAAAACCAAACATAATTAATTAACCTTACAAATAACAACACTTTCCTAGATCGGATCTAATTTCACACACACACTTTGTTGTTGCCGCTGTTTCTCAACATTCACAATCTAAAAACTAAAATTTCATCAATCAATTCATTCCATACTCAACTTCAATCTCAAGTTACCACTGTAAATCACACTTCCTAGTTTGAGTAATTTTAAAAAAAAGGTAAAACTTTACTTTTTTCATGTTTAAGATTCAACTTATATTTAGTTATTTACACTAACTATCATTTAACTAAGTAGACAGCATTGCGAAAACCCGGTATGTTTATGATTTTGTTATGTTTTAGGGTTTGAATGATATGAGTATTTGATTTAAGTTGATTATGTTTAGATCTATGTGATTTGGATTAGTATGATAGTATCAAGCTAGATCTAGGTTTAGAACTTTAGATATCTAAAGTCGGTACCATTCCCCGTCGGAAATGCCTTGTGGGGCTAGCTGGTAGGGGGGCTTTTGTAGAAATGGGTCTTGGTTGGTTTCCAGAGGACGGGTGATCATTGTCTCGGGGCCTGTCCTTGGGGAAGGGTTGGTTAGATCCAAATGGATCACGAAGGTTACTCTGTTAGGAAATAACTTTTTTTTTTTTTTTGTAGAGGTTTAGATTAAAATGTTTGATGATTTGTTTAAATTGTTACAGATTGGCGTTTGAAGGGAATTACTGAATCATGTTTAGGCAATCGCCGCGTAGAAATGGTAGAAGTAAAGGATTGAAGATAAAGCATGTGTTGCAGATCTTTGTCTTGCTTGGTGTGAGTGTATGGTTGATTTACCAGCTTCAGCATGCTGGTAATAAGAAAGCGTTATCATCTATTACGAATGTCTCTGAGAGGTTACAGAATGATGATACAATTAAGTTGGGAAGGAAAGGGCTTAATCCGAAAGTGGAGGAAGTGAATGATGATAGTCATGAAGATGAAGATGTGGATGAGAATAATTCGGAAGAGCTTGTTCGGGATCATGATAATGATAGTAGTGAGGAGGATGAAGGTAATGAGCAGGAGAAACTTGAAGAGGAGAATGGTACGAGAGGTACGGATGAAACGGTAGAAAGTGAGAATAAAGATGATGGAGATGAGAGTAGAGAGAAGGAGGATGGGATTGAAAAGATGAACGAGACGGAGGATGTGAGTGAAGAGAGTCATGAGACGGATAAGAAAGAAGGTGAGGATGAAGACGATGAAACTAAGGAAGTGGAGAACACTGATGAGCAAGACAGTGGGGAGAGTAAGACGGAAGTAAACGATAGGGAAGATGACAAACATAATGAAACTGAAGAAACCAAACAGGAAGGTGAAGAAAATCATAATGAAGAAGAGAACGTTAAGGAAGAGGAGAGTGGTGTTGAGGGACAAGGCAAGATCGAGAACTTAGGGTCATCGGTGGATCAAAATGAAAACAGAAGTGATGGAAATGACCAAAGTGTGAGAGAGGAGAATAAAAAGGGAGATGATGCCTCAAGTGAAGTGGTTGATGAATCTCAAAAGACGGCGGAAACGGTGTCAAAGGAACAGACGGTGTTTACAGATTCTACAAACATAAGTTCAGATACGAATTCAGCGCAAACTGACTCAACACAGACTGAGTCCTCGGAGCATACAGATGGTACGGATTCCACCAACAATCAATCAAGTTCTGATTTGAATTCAACCCAAGGTAAATCGTCAGAGTCCAACGAAGAAAAAAGCGAAAATACAGACTCCAACTCCAATGGAGCAACTTCAGCAGAGACTGAGTCAACTCAGGCAGAGTCCAAGGAGCAAACTACCGACTCTACGAAAAGTGAAGGAAGTTCAGACTCAAGCTCAGCTCAAAATGAGTCAACACAGACGGAGTCTAAGGAGCAAATCGAAGGTACAGTCGCTACCAATAATGATACAACTTCAGATGTGAACGCAACACAAAATGAGTCTACTCAAACAGAGTCCAAGGAGCAAAGTGAAAGTACCAACAAAGAAGCCAATTCTGATTCGAGTTCAGCACAAAATGAAGCAACACAGAACGAGTCCAACAAGCAAGCTGAGAGCACAGAGTCTACAAACACAGGAACAACTTCAGACTCAAACTCATCACAAAACGAGTCAGGACAGACTGAGTCCAAGGAGCAAAACGGAAGTACTGACTCTACTTCTGATGGAGCAAGTTCAGATTCAAATTCTGCACAAAACGAGAAAACGCAAACGGAGTCCAAGGAACAAACAGTTACTACAGATTCTACCAACAACGGAGAAAATAATTCAGATGCTAACTCGGTAAAAAATGACTCGACCCAAACAGAGTCCCACGAGCAGACGCAAAGTACAGACTCTACCAACAATGGAGCAACGTCAGAATCGAACACAACACCAAATGAAACTCAGGAGCAAACTCAAACTACAGACTCTACCAACAATGGAGCAAGTTCGAAGTCCAACTCAGCACAAAATGAATCAACCCAGAAAGAGTCCAACGAGCAAACTCAAAGCACCGAGTCCAACGAACAAACTCATAGCACCGAGTCTAACGAGCAAACTCAAAGCACCGAGTCCAACAATAATGGATCAAGTTCAGATTCCAACTCAGCACAAAATGAATCAACTCAAACAGAGTCAAAGGAGCAAACTCAAAACACGGACTCTAACAATGAATCAAGTTCAAATTCCAACTCAGCACAAAACGAGTCAACCCAAACAGAATCCAACGATCAAACTAAAAACACAGACTCAAACAACAATGGAGCAAGTTCAGAATCCAACTCGGCACAAAACGAGGCAACCCAAACAGAGTCGAAGGAGCAAACTGAAGGTTCAGACTCTACTAATGGAGCCACGGAACAAGAGAGCACAAACGCAAGTGGTAACAACAATAACGGAGCTGAGGAACAAAAAACTGATAATGACTCTCAAGCCTCAAATGAAAGCAACAACGGCAGTGTAGATTCTTCTAATACTACCACTGATGAAGCGTCGCAGAATGATCAGAAAAATGATTCTTCAATACCTCAAGATGAGAAAGATGCTCGCACAGACCTCGGAACTTTGCCAGATACTGGAAATGAAGGAAGCAGCAGCCATGATACTGCAGCTGTAGAGTAGAGTGATCTGTTACGGGTTTTTTTCTTTCTTTTTTTTACGCCTTTTAGAGTCTGTTAAAGTTTCATTTACATTCATTTTGTGTTATTTCAGTTCTACTTCAAAAAGCCAATATAATGTATGTATCAGTCTTCCTCTTATCATGTTTGTTACTTGAAAAGCTTTTCCACGAGTAATCGAATATGGAGTCAAAATTTCTAATTTTGTATCAGAGAGTATGGAAATATATAACGTTCTGTAATGTTATTTAACTGGATTATGATATATTTATCAAGTTCGTTTGAGTTTATAAAACGATAGAATATACGTTAGTTTTTCAACTAATGTGGATATCAATTAGAACAAGAAGCGCCAGTAAAAAGAATGATGCTAACCACACGGTTTGAAGGCTTTTAGCCTGGTGGCATGTGAGTTGGCGTTTAACGTTTAACTCTCATACATGACAAAAGTGTGAATTATATTGTGATTGTGATGTCCTATGTCTTTCTAAAGAAATTATTGGAACATTCACAAAATCTTTATTTGCACAACCACTAACTAGTACAACAATGGATGCCAAATTGCCAAGCAGATCAAGCTATACGAAAGTCCTAACAGAAATGACAGAAGTCAGAGAATAGTGAAGAACAGTTATTCCCACAACCCGCTGCAAGGTCCGACCTTCATGGGTTCATGTTTCAATAGTGTTCCTTGACTTCAAAGAACCCGTCTGGATTTGAAAAACGTAGAAATTTAGACGAAACATGTAAATTATAACTATATGAAAAAAATAGAAATGAAACAGTGTTATCAATGGATATGTGATGCAAATAGCTGAATGAAATCTCTTTGATATTACTACCCAGACTAACAGACTTTGATAAACAACACAGAAGAGAATTCACAGAGTGCTCTGTATTACTCCATTTACTACAATTGTCCCATTAAAACAGTCTTATATTAAATTCAACGTAAGCTACGCGTGAGGTGCAAGTATTGTGTGTGTAACGTACCCCACGGAAACTCCTTGTCACGAATGTGTAAGTATTGATATGGCTGCTGCGAATGTAAATGAGAAAAATATCCAATAAAGAGCTCAAGAAAGAAAACGAGACAAAGTAAAATCACTAAATTTGCAGGGCGCAAATGAAGCAAGTGCAGTGACCAGTAACGACGGGAAAGCTGTAGTATGTTCATTTCATGAGACTGGCAACATTAACATTACTATAGTTTAACAGAATGCTCGAAATGAGTTGAGCTTTTAGGGGTTCATCGAAATGAGGATGGCCCTAAGATAGGTTAACGAAAGCAAGAATAGAGGAAGCAGCATTCCATACATGCTTATCTTTTCCCATTTCCATGCCTCGCCTCTGTAAGTGTTTACACACCACAAACCAGTCATAAAGATATTAAATATCAGACATTTTTTGTTTGAAACGAATTTTAAAACTAAAGACCTCGTAGAAGCTGGATTGGCACGAGAGCCGTCCGGAGACTATAAGATTGCCAACGCCATCGTGGAGCAAATTTGCCGATTTTAGGAATGGATTAAAAGTAGGGGACAGCAAGTAAGTAAGAATCACACTAACTTACATGAATAGAAGAGTAAATTATTATATTCTCACTCATTACTTATCAAGATTGTACCCTACATTTTACTTGATGAAATGAAGAACTGAGTAGCTGATCTCACTTCTCAGATACTAACTTCGTCCCATATATATTGTCCACCCATAATTATTGTTATAAAGCTTTGAAATTATAATAAACTGTGTTCATTAAAGGAGTTTCATGCTTACAATTGATGTTTGGTAAATTCCAGTACCTGTTAAAAGACTTTTTGGTTAGGCTCTGTTTGAAAGAACGAATGCCAAATGTTAAAACCCCCATTTAACTAAATCCAGAAAAAGGTTATCTTAAAATAAGAGATATCGAACCAGAAATTTGTAGAAATTGCATAAAACAGAAATAGCATAACAAGGATACCAACAATGTCATGAATACAAAGTGCAGGACACTGCCACCATCAAAATGTCTTGCGACTAAAACCACAAAAAGTCTTAAGAGCAAGCTAAAGATGCCCGAAATTGTAAGTACTAAAACAACATAGTGATATTAAAGCAATCAGAAGAGCGAGCTAACAGGTCATTACGAAGTCACACCCCTCAGTATTCCTCCTCATCGTCATCTTCACCATCACCAGACTCAAGACCAACTTCTTCATAATCCTTCTCCAGCGCAGCCAAATCCTCACGAGCCTCAGAGAACTCACCTTCTTCCATACCCTCACCCACGTACCAGTGAACAAAAGCCCTCTTGGCATACATAAGATCAAACTTGTGATCGATACGGGAGAACACCTCAGCAACACTTGTGGAGTTGGATATCATGCACACAGCCCTCTGGACCTTGGCAAGATCCCCACCAGGAACCACAGTTGGTGATTGGTAGTTGATACCACATTTGAACCCAGTAGGGCACCAGTCGACAAACTGGATGGTACGCTTAGTCTTGATGGTTCCCACAGCTGCGTTCACATCCTTTGGTGCAACATCTCCACGGTACATCAGACAGCAAGCCATGTACTTACCATGACGAGGATCACACTTAGCCATCATAGACGAGGGCTCAAATGCAGTGTTGGTGATCTCTGCAACTGACAGCTGCTCGTGGTATGCTTTCTCAGCTGAGATAACAGGTGCATACGATGAAAGCATGAAGTGGATCCTTGGGTATGGTACAAGATTAGTTTGGAACTCAGTAACATCCACGTTCAACGCTCCATCAAACCTCAGCGAGGTGGTCAAGGAAGAAATCACCTGCATTTTAAAACATTATTAAATCGGACACAATTCATCATAAATGGAAGTCGATAGAAATGAATGAAGACAGTATATTTCATACCTGGGAAACCAAACGGTTAAGATTGGTGTAGGTGGGACGTTCGATGTCAAGTGAACGCCTGCAGATGTCATAGATAGCCTCATTGTCGAGCAAAACGGAAACATCAGTATGCTCCAACAGCGAGTGGGTGGAAAGCACACTGTTGTATGGCTCCACAACAGAGGTCGAAACCTGAGGTGAAGGATACACAGTGAATCCCAGCTTAGACTTTTTCCCGTAGTCAACAGACAAACGCTCCAACAGAAGTGAACCAAGACCAGAACCAGTTCCTCCACCGACAGCGTTGAACACCAAGAAACCCTGAAGACCAGTGCAGTTGTCAGCAAGCTTACGGATACGATCAAGGCACAAGTCAACAATCTCCTTTCCAACTGCAAAGGAAAACTCTCATCAGCAACTTAATATATCTTAAACAGTCAAAACAATAATACTATAAAGAACGGTAGAGTAATTACTGGTATAGTGTCCACGAGCAAAGTTGTTAGCAGCATCTTCCTTCCCACTGATGAGTTGCTCAGGGTGGAAAAGTTGACGGTATGTTCCAGTCCTCACTTCATCAATGACAGTGGGCTCAAGATCAACAAAGATAGCTCGGGGAACGTGTTTCCCAGCACCAGTCTCACTGAAGAAAGTGTTGAAGGCATCATCGCCTCCTCCAACAGTTTTGTCACTTGGCATCTGGCCATCAGGCTGTCAAACAAATAACTACGTTAACAACAATAACAAACAAATCCAACAAAACCAGTACAATGTACACACATAAATCAAATAAACAATAGACTAACAAACAATAACATCAGCAGAATCTATACCACAAATACATGAATCGAAATAAAATAAGAAACTCAACCACAACACTCGTCACTAAAGTGAATCTAATCTAACAAAATATTATCACGATAAGTAGCTACTTATCATCAAAACCTACAGATCGACAACAAATGACCAGAAATTGAAAAATACAATCATGATATAAAAAATATTTATAAGATCTGTATAAACCACGCATGAAATATTTACATCAACCACAACGCTAAACAACAAAATATTATCAACAGACATAGTTAACTATCATCACAACAACGGATACATAACATTTAACATACAAATCGACAACAAATGAGCAGAAATGAAAAATCCAAATAAGAACAACAAATATTCATTAGATCTGTATAAACCTCACATCAGAAACCCTAGATCTATACATATAACATACTATAACCTGACCGAAAACATTTAACATCATTTTAAAAAAATATCTGCTAGAATCTCATTCACATAACACGAATCGCTATATTAATCGAATTCCAAAACTATAATCAAAACAATTATATAAATTCAAAAAAATTGCCAAAAATAATAATAAAATGAAATAAATCATATAAAAACATCAAAAGTTTATAAGATCTACATAAACAGGCATCATAAACCCTAGATCTAGACATATACATTATCACTTCACACAACATTTCAAACAACTATTCCAGATCTGAAAACAGCAACACAGATCAAGCATAATAGATTCAAATCGACATAATAAGTAACAATTACAACAAATCTACATTCAAATAACAACAATTCGATGAAATAAGGAAATGAAAAACGTAGATCTGAGAAGAAATGAAACGAACAATTACCGAAATCCCGTGCTCGAGACAGTAAAGCTCCCAGCAGGCATTACCGACTTGAATACCGGCTTGACCGATGTGGATTGAAATGCATTCTCTCATTTTCGGCGGCGGATTTGATTTGAAATCGGAGATCTAGGGTTTGAAAAAAGAGGAAGAGAGAGAGATTCGAAGGGCGTTTATTAAGACGCCTCTCAAATGGATTTGAAATGTGTCATATGACGGTTTCAGATATTGAGACTGGGTTTATATAGACAGATTTGTGGAGGTAGTGGCTGTCGGTCTCTAACCACAAATTTTACCATTGATTTATAAAAGTTTACAAATTGTATCCCTCCTTTTACTCCCTTTTTTAGATTTGATGAATCGGAAATTTCGGTTTGGTTTTGATTTTGAATTTTATGTTTCGTCTTTTAAGTTTTGAAAAAGTAAAATGTAAGTCTTTAAGTTTGTCGAAAACGCACACTTGTGGTCCATTACATTGTAATGTTATAAATGTTATCCATTATATAAGCGGAAATCATCATTTGGCGACAATTCTCTTTCTTCTTTTAATTTAATGGGACTATCATCAAACCACAATACTTTGACCACCTCTTGTCAATGTGAAAAACCCCACTCACATTTGCCGGCTTATCCCCTTTCACCACTTTCCTCCACACTTTTTGCAATCGAATATTGAGTTAGCATGTTGTTGTGGTAATTTTTGGCATTATAAACCTAAGTTTTTTTTGTCTTTAATTTGGAATAAAAGTTATTAAAAAGGGATGCTTACTTTTGAGTGTGTGTGTGTGTGTGTGTGTGTGTGTGTGTGTGTGTGTGTGTGTGTGTGTGTGTGTGTGTGTGTGTGTGTGTGTGTGTGTGTGTGTGTGTGTGTGTGTGTGGGGGGGGGGGGGTGTACTTAAACGTTTTTATAAATGTTTTTTGTTCTCTAGTTATAAAATGGAAGAGCTTATGATTTTACGTTATTCTTGTACCTCTTTATCAACTATCTCGCTTTAACAAGGTTTAGGGTCCGTTGTGAATATGTCGCTTATAGTGGTGATGCTTTTGATTTCCTCATCATCCGCATTTCACTTTTACTTTTCTTAGACTATGGGGTGTGGTGGGTGATTGGGAGTGATGATGTGGAGTGATAGAGGTGATTTGCAGGAAAGAGAGTGTGATTTGTAGGAAATAGAGTGTGATGATGTGGAGTGATAAAAATGGGTGGTGTGGTTGTGTGTAAGTGATGATGATGTGGAGTGATTGAGTTTATTTTGTTATTTTATTATATAATTTTATTTAAAAAGTTATATTTTTATTAAAAATAAAAAAAAAACACACTACAATTTATTTTAAAAAAAAATACTACAATTTATTAAAAAAAAAAAACATACTACAATAAAAAAATACTACATATATTGAGGAAAAAATTTCTCGATAAGCCTTTTCTTTTCATCTTCCGCTATTGTTTTGTAAGGCTCCCCGAGATGACTGGTGTCCTGCATGATCGTCTTTAACGCTCTTGATCGCACTTTTTCTTCAGCAGTATCAGCAAATACCCCGAACTTTTCCCCAATATACTTGAGTGATTCTTCGGCCCCCGAAGAAGAAGCAGCGGCTTTGCCCTTTCCTTTGCGCGCTTTTGCCTTTGCTTGATCTCTACCAATCGGTCTTGGAAGCTCTTCCTCCAAGTGAAGATCATCATCATCATCGTTGAGATCGATTCCAGCAAAAGGCGATACCGGAGTGGCGGGAGTGGAGGGGTTACTAGACTCCGATGTTCTACGCGCTTTTGAGGACCCTCCAAATGTTGGGACATTTTGACAAATCGGGCTTCTTCTCAATATTTGCCAAGACGCTAAATGTAGGAAACCCGTTTGCATTATGGTGCGGTATAACTCCAGAGCATGTTCGAGCACTTGTTGATCACTATGACCGCTTGGTCTAGTTTGTTGGGCTTGTCGAAAAATCCCGTTGAATTTTTTGACCTTTCTTCGTAAGTCGGTCCACTTGCTCGAAAGAGAGTCGTTGGTACGAAAGTAAGAGGGATCATCTTTAAGCATCTTGGCGAAGAATTTTTCACGAACACTATCCCAGTAAAGTGGTGAATGTTGATCATTTCCCAAAATGGGGTCCTCGGATGTCGACGACCACGCTGAAGCAAGTGCGACCTCCTCCTGTTCGGTCCACCTCTTCTTTTCGGTTTTGTCTCTTTGGGATTCGGTTTCTTTCTTCTTATGTTTCCTCTTCCCACGGGCCGGCATTCTTTGAGGTTGAGTTTCCGGAACAACCTCATCGTCTTCAGAATCGTCAACGTCAAATGGAGGCACTTGCGGAAAATTGGGGAAATTGTCTTGGTTAAGCAATTGTTGGAACGACCCGCCTTGGTATAGCGGGTCTTGGGATGGTCGTTGTGGTGGTGGAGTTTGTTGGTAAAATTGGGGAAATTGGTTAGGGTTTGGAAGTTGGGTAAAGTTTTGAAATTGGTTTGGGTGTTGATATTGGTTAGGGTTTTGAAATTGTGGATATTGGTTTGGGTGTTGATATTGGTTTGGGTTTTGATATTGGTTTGGGTTGAACCATTGGTTCCTTTGGTTGGGGTTGGGGTTGTTTTGATTGTTGTTGTTGTTGGGATCCATTTGAGATAATTGAAAGAATGTATAAAAATGGAGAGATTGTTATAAAAATTGAGAGAGAAAGAGAGATTGTTTGTGGTTTTTTTTATAAAAATGAGTTGGTTTTTATAGAGGATTTTTAGGTTTAGGTTTAAAATGTATCTGTTGGTTTTGATTTACTCGACCGTTGCCTCAGATTTTCGACCGTTGCCTCCGATTTTTACCCTCACCACGGCGTTATTCTGCACACGCCGTGGCGAGTTTTTGGCCGATAACTCCCCCACCGGTGTGGTGGAGGGCGTGGTGGGGCGTGATTGTGATGAGGTGGCGGCGTTATCGGAGCTTTTAACGCCTCATACCGGATAGTCTTAGTTGCACTTGCATATCCCTAATGGTTTCGCAGTGAAATCAAATATTCTTCTTGTGTCAAACAATGGTTTTCCATAGATGTAGCGCAATTAACTAGTTATGTAGCTTTATCGTCCTTAGCAAATTGATTTTGCTTGCGGGTTGCATAATATTGTGTTCGTTATTCTCTTTCTTTTTACCTTTAGTATCTCACAACAATTATTACGAGAACAAATACCTCCTGTAAAAATCGTAACTGAAATTTGGACTCTTTACATTTCCTAATTGACTTTGCCTTCTTGTCCTCCAATTGCTTGACTAATTAATCATGTTAATTTATGATTTTCTTTTTTCTTTTGTTTAGAGTTATGTTTATATAGAACCGAGGATATGACATCCTTTACATCGTTTTTCAAAGTGAATGGAAATATTCGCGTTTTGACTACGCTCCATTCAATGTGAACAACCTACAATTACATACATGTATATGGGTATATGATTTCATAAACGAGTTCTTTCGATAACAAGTGTGTTGGTATTAAAGGGCTTTGTTTAAAATTATTAACCGACCACACATAATCAATCTAATCCTTTTATGTTCCCTGGCTATGTGTTCGCACCCCTGGTTCCTGGATGATTAAAGAAAACGAAAACCCATTATAAAATTCAAATCATCTAGTCACGGTTAGTTGAAAGTATTACTATTGAATCGTCCAAGTTTCACGAAATTCATAAATTTAAACAGACTTTAAAACTATACAATTGAATTTCATTAAACCGTTTTATGATAATGACACCAAAAGCTTACTTGATGTTTAATAAATTTTAATATAAAATGAATTTATGCAATGTATGAATGTATACAAGTAGGCGAGTAAACTTTGTCTTGCATGAAAAATACGATGGTAAATCCAAGTAAACAAACACTCGGAGAACGATGACTATAAATAATTGGAATATAATTTAATAGTGCATGCTTTTTTTTTCTTATTATGTTTTTTGAATTTTATGAGATTTAAATAATGACATTGAAAAAAACTGATTAATGATCGTACTTAATTTTGATCTAAAATTTTATTCTCATCTACAACTTTTAAAAGTTTCATTAACAGTTAAAAAGTGCTTTTTTTTTTGTTCCACATGTACTCCGACCGTTAACATTATGTTATAATTTTCGTTAACTTTGGTCATACGACTTGCACATCAAGGTCGGACCTAGAATTTCGGATGCCCCATGCGAAAAATAAAACATAGGCCCCTAAATACATTTTCACATACATATATAAGCAAAATTGATATATTTGTGATGGTTTTATGCAAATATAAATCGAAATTGAACATATATATGTATGTGATAGGAAAAAAGTGTTTCTATTAATTTTAGGTCATGTGCGGTCGTCCATACTACACTCCATAAGGCCCGACACTTTTGTACATGAGGTTGTTTTCTTAATTTTCTATCATTCCTCACTTTTTCAAAAGATACACTCTCCTGTCCGCATGTGCCAACTACCGCCTTCGAGACCTAAACGAAACGCCACCTTTGTCTTTCTTGTATATTGATGATGTGCCCTTTCTCGTTGTCTACTTTCCCGCAACCCACCTCGTATTTATTCTCTTTTCATTTATAATTGTCTTATTAATCGTAAATGAAAGTGTAAATTATTTTAAAAAACAATTTGCATATTAATTGAGACTTATGAATCTATATACAAACAATACAAAACATTACTCTTTTCGTTTCAAAAAAGTGTATGGAAATAAAAAACGGTCGAAATAAGATAGGTGCAATTAATTAAATATTTTTTCATTAGATTACCTATCATGCCCTTGTATTAAAGACGTCAGTTACTTTTAGAGTTTGAAAAGTTGAAATTATTGAAGGGTAAGATAGGAAGTTAGGCTATTTTAATCATTTATATTTAGAAATAGGACAATAATTTTGAGACAGACGTAAATAAAATGTGGACATCTTCTTTAGGACGGAGAGAGTAAATAAACAATGAGATTAGCCCATAATTGAACTAACAACAAGTTAAATAACGAACTAACAACAAGTTAAATAACGGAAAAAATACATTCAAATCAAAGGACTTTGTGAAAGTAACAAAGAAGAATAGCAGTAAAGAAAAATCTCAAACTTTTTTAATTTTTTTTTTTCTGAAAAAAAAATTCTCAAACCTTGATCATCTGCCGATGTGTGTAAAGAGTGGGCAATTACATTTCATCAAAATTCATGGGCCCTTGGCCCATTCACTAACATAACTATTAATCGTTGTGAAAATTGTAGTTGTAGGCCTAACTAGTTCTACTCTAGTTTATTGGGCCGGACTTAGACATAGGAATTAAGCTCACATATTTAAGATCGTATTGATAAATGTTTGGGCTAAAACCTCACGATATGAAGTTATTGTGGGCCGAACCAAATACAAATGGTTGAAATGTTTGTGAGAACATAAAAAACTAAAATACATAAATCATTATCACTAGACGTAAACATTTCAATTCTTCAAAGGTTAATTGGACACATGACTGGTATTGTACGTTACTTAAGAATTAAGATTGATGAAACTTTAAATATTAAGTTAGTATGCATTATAAATAGAGGCAGAATCAGGATATGACAAAGTAGACAGTTGTTCTCATTAAACATTTTTTGTTATGTTAAAAATAGTTATATTTATATTATTTTTCGAGTTTGCCCCCATTAAAATCAAAAAATTTGCTTTGCACCCTCGCGAATAATGTAAAATTTATCCATTTGATAAATATTCGTCACTTTGCCCCCGCGTGAAAAAATCTATGGCTCCGCCCCTGATTATAAACCATATGAAAAGTATGAAGGTCTCGGAGTTCGTGTGCGTTTAACCCAAAAGAGTATGATATGAAAACGAAACTCAAATCGTGAAATTTAAATAATTTTGATTCTTAACTTTATAAGCATAGACGGATGTTTTATAGGGCAGGTGACAAGAACCCTTTCAAAAGTACATTTAGTTTTCTAGCAGTAATTAACAACCAAATTAACAAATCAAATACTAGATTAAAAGATTTTCTTCTGTTGTTGTAAATGATGAATCTATTACTCCCTTCCCATAATTAAAATTCAGCTAGCATGCATGTATAATCTATCATTCTATTATTTATGGAAACTGTTCAAATTATAACTTTATATAAAAAAAGTTTATAGTTGTACACTTTTACTTGATTTTATTTCTAGGATTCTCTTTTATGTTTTCGTTTATATCTTGTTTTTGGACACATCTTGCCTTCCACAAATGATCTTTAACAATGTTTTATTTGCGCGTTCTTTAAAGCGAAGATAATTGGTAGTAAAAGTTAAATTAAATGCTGAAAAAATAGTAGTAGTAAAAAGTTAAATGTTGAAATTCAAAATATAATTAAAATTACAAACTTCTAATTCTAACTAATAGTGTTTTTGTGTAACTAGCTAATTGATTTATATAGGAATAGGAATAGAAATAGGAACGGAAATAAGAACGTAATTTAACTTGAACTCTTCATGAATCATTTAGATTCATTAATCCATGTTATCAAGATAGATATTCGGGTGATTTTGATATCATAAAAAACCTCAATTCAAGAGATTTGTTGCACACATTCTTACAATAAGTTGATATAGTCAAGGGGCTAGAAGATGCAACAATCATTTTTGAGATAGTTTTTTTTAATGCTCAATACAATAATTAATAAAATAAAATAAAATACAATGTTTGGTATGGAATTTTAAGGAAAGACTACACACTTTTACTTTTAATACTAAAAAGACTTTATTAGAAAAGTTTTGTTTTGGTTACTAGGATTTTAGACTTACATTTTAAAAGGAAAAAAACACAAACTGAAAATCTTTTTAAAAAACTTCATACTTTTGCATTATAAAAGATATTAACTGATGCTTGATTGGGGGTATTAGAGGTTGGTTTGTTATTTTATAATCAATCATTATTCATATTATCCATTAATAAACAATAAACCATTACTCAACAAAATGAAAATAAGGAAACTCGGTAATGATTAACCCCACTTACATTGCTTTTGCCTTTTCCTTTTTCATTCCTCACTTTGAAACAAACACCCCTAAAAACTTCAGCTTCCAATCATAAACTACGACTTTTAGCCTTGGTTATGTCAAACACACTCTTAATTACGTAAATCGTTTCTGATGTCTTCAAACACCCACACCTTGATGGATCTCATGTTTACTTTCAGTCCCCCATGTTCAACTCATTGTAATTCCCCCACCTTTTCCTCTTAAAACTATTAGTAAATAAAAAGATAGTGGAAAATTAGCTTTTTTCAGATTAATTTTTTCTAAGTTTGAATATGAAAGAAAAAAGTCTCTTATTATATGCCTTTTGTCCAAATCAAGACAATTCACATGTCTTCCCTTTCAACTTTGTTAGATTTATACTGTTTCTTTCAATTATAAAAAGGTTAAATAAAAACTTAACATTCCTATCTAAAGATTTAACTTGTGGGTCCATAGTCTCATATCCTTTATGTCATGTCCAAAATTTATAAAATTTACTTTTTTGGATTTATTATAAAGAAAACATACTATTATATTAACCATGTGAAATTTTAAGTTTAAAATGTAATTGTCATGCATTGTCTATAAAAGCGTTCGTAGCCATAAGACCGAAAAGTTCGGTGTTAGGACCACGTCAGCATATAACATAACATAAAAAATACGTCCCCAACCATAATACGAAACTTTGGACACACCTATTTATATTAAACTTTATAAATATTAGTTAAAAAAGAAAACAATTTCCATAACACGTGTTACATACGTAACGTGGTGACCATAACAAGACCATAACTCTACCTGGCTATCCATAACTCAGGTTATGGAATCATAACATCGGTCATAACACCGGTGATAACGCACCGCTGGAGGTGCTGTAAAGCAAAATGAATTGATAAAGTTATAATGGATGGTGGTCTTTTTAACCAAGTGATTAAAGTTGGTTTGTCTTTTAACAGAAATTGATAACAATGGATTACTTAATATTCCACTTATTTATTTTTATTGACTTTTCTTATTGATATGTCAACTTAAAGTATAAATAAATGACACTGGAATTTAAGAAAAAGATTAAAGAGTAAATTTCATAAATTGTTACATATTTTTTTGATATAAGATTCATCAGTTCCGGAAAAAATTATTACTTTTAACATACGATTTCTGAAATTTACTCAAAAATAAATCTAATACATCGATGTTAGAAAACCAAACCAACAAACTCGAACCTCAACATGAACCAACAAATTTACTCAAAAAGTTTAAACTGGTTCACTAAAACAATGATTGTTAGTGTGTATAAGAATATAAAAAAACTGCATTCAAAAGTTGTCCTTATTTAACAACGAAAACGATTGATTCGAGTTAAAAAGGTGGTTTACTGAAAAGACGTAAAAAAATGCGTATAGATGTCAGCATTTATATCGAAGAAGGTATATAACAAATGCGTAGGATATATGTATGTATCTATATATAAATGAGGAGAGAAGGAGTGAGATTAGTTTTGGTACTCATTGACCTCGCAGTATCATTTGCATTTGCATTCAATACATCTAATAACTCTACCCAACTCAACCACCAAATCTTTATTTTCTTCTATCCTACATTTTTTTTCTTTGAAATTTATACTTCTATAATATATATTTATATCTATATTTAGTATGTACTACTTTTAATTGGTGTTTGACTTTGCAGATAATAATAAAGTAGTTGAATCATTTGAAAATTTTAAATTATATTCAAAGAAAATATGTAATATAAATAATTATATTTCTTTGAATTCTATACTTTTTATAGATATATATATTTTTTTCCCCATATGATTCAACTACTATTTGATCTACAACTAGAGTTATCTAAAGTATAATTAATTGGGTCGGACTTACAAAGTAAAACACCGCTATTCTAAATCCATACGATTTAAATATATTGTAGGCCGGATTATATTTTAGATAAGGCGACTTAAAGTTTTTAAAAGAGTTAATTACATAACTAGTTCTTATGGTTTGCAGAAATCTCACCAGTCATCCATATTAATTTTTTATTAAACCGACAATCCATAAGGTTTGAATTTTGTTGCGTGGATGATCTCTAATATGGATGGACTGCTAAGTATTCGTTAGTGTGTTTTATTTTATTACATAAATCGTCCTTAATTGTTAAACTTAACAGTTTTCAAGTTAAAAATCACCAATCCAAATCCACAATCACCTCCCTCACCATCACCAAGTCCACTTTCTCTCTCTACACCCAATTTATCCTAATTACACTCACTCATCCTCCTCCTCCCCCCCCCCCCCCCCCCCCCCCCCCCCAATCCCAAGCTTCAATTCTTCCCACAAAAAATCCAATCGTCGCCGTCGCCGTCACTATCATCTCCGACGATGGATCCACATACACAAATCTCTTTCTTCTGCTAATCAGTGAATGGGTGTGTCTCTATTTTGCGGTAAGACACTTGTACCGACCGGTTCTTCAAACATCATTGCTCTTGTGAATATATCAAACACAAAATCCCGCAGACCCGACCATTCACATCAATAATTATGTCTCCTTTCTCAGTAGGACCAGAAGACTGAGCAACGTTACCAGTAGAATCACTAGCCACAATGTTTAGTTCATTTTGATGGTTTGTAGGCGGTAGTGTTTTTGTTGAAATGGGAGGCAGATCTTCAGTGCAAAACTATTCAACAGATTATGTACTGAAATCATGAGGGCCAACATCAGAACGAGAATGCATCAAAATGAACCAAGAACCGAGTGAATCATCAGATTTTGATAGCCTGTTCAGTTCCAACTGCACTCGGGGAATTATCTCTAAACGATAAACTCTTGATGGAGGGTTTACAGGAGCCTCGAGATAACTCAAATTAATTAAATCACACCCTGAAACACCATAAGTCGCAAGATAGAGACACACTTATTCACTGATTAGCAGAAGAATGAGATTTGTGTGTGTGGATCCATCGCGAGAGCAGGGCCGGCCCTGGGCCTGGGCCAGCAGGGCAACCGCCCAGGGCCCATCAATTTTAGGGGCCCAATTTCCCTTCAAGCCCTTTCATAAACCTAGACTTCCTGCCAATTTTTTTTTTAACGTTAATATTGGGAATTTGGGATTTGCCTCACGTCACTGAGTCACTGTCGTCTGCCTATTTGACTTCCTCACTGCAATTGCCGATTTGCTGGATAAGATTTGGGACTTCGGAATCCAAATCTTGATGTGGCGCTACTGCTAGTAGTAGTTTGTCGAGATACATCCTGTGTTCAATCTCCCAACACTCAAAAAACTCAGCAAAAGACATAATTGTTTGTTTTGTTTTGTTTTGTTTAATCCAAGAAGACATTGATGAAAGGGAGACCTTAAATAGTTAATCATATTGGTTTAATTGTTTGCCTTAACAGTTAAAAATCGAGTTTGCTTGTGAGTGTGTTTTTGGCGGTTGTGATATATAAAATATTTACTTCCTATAGTGATGGAAGGAAGGAAGGAAGGAAACAAAGAAAAGGAACTATGGCGGTGCGTACCTAGCAACACACCAAAATATTTTCTTGTATTTTTTTTTAAGATTATCAAAAAGTCCACTTTATATAATATTTTATTTTATTTTTATTTGTAATCTAAGGTGTATTCATATTTGCGTAACTCTAGTAGTAACCCACTTTGAAATTTCCTTGTAGTTTTCCTTTTTTGTTTTCAAAGACTATATAGTTTAGACAAGGTTCTAAATAGCGTGAGTCGTGACGTAGCGGCACTGCCATGCTTCAAGCCTTACAAGCTATAGCGAGACTATGACATTTTACTTTTTTGAAAAAAAAATATTTTATAGGGCCCATTTCTAAGATTTCGTCCGGGGCCTAAATATTGTTTGGAACGGCCCTGCGCGAGAGATGATAGTGACGGTGACGACGACGATTGAATTTCCGGTGGGAAGAATTGGAGATTGGGATTGGGGCGGAAGGATGAGTGAGAGTAATTAGGGAAAATTGGGTGTAGATAGAGAAAGTGAATTTTGTGATGGTGAGGGAGGTGATTGTGGATTTGGATTAGTGATTTTTAACATGAAAATTTTTAAGTTTAACAGTTAAGGACGATTTATGTAATAAAATAAGACACACTAACATAAACTTAACAGTCCATCTATATTAGGGATCATTCACGCAACAAAATTCAAACCTTATGGATTGTCGGTGTAATATAAAACTAATAGGGATGACTGATGAGATTTCTGTAAACCATAGGAACTAGCCATGTAATTAACTCTTTTAACAATTAATTTTTATGTACAATATATATTTCAACCAAAAAAAGGTATTTTATTTATAAGATTGGAGAAACTCTAACAATTTTATAAAAATAATAATATTAACATTTGTTTTTAAGCATCTATAACAACAGTTTTTACAGTTGTGACTTATATGCAAAAACATATCTTTAACACTCGTCTCAATGAAAATATAGAGTGAGATCCACAAATCACTACAATGAAATAATACGTGTGATTTTTTCAATTATCGTCGATGTAACTCCTGTTATAAACCTTTTTCTTTCTTTAACGATGAATCCCCGACTTTCCATAATTAAAGTTCCCTTGGCATGCATGCATCTATCATTCTATTATTTGTATGGCCCCTTCTCTTTGACTAAAGAAATAAGTTAAACTATTGTAATTCCAACTTTACATGATTTATTTCTAGGATTCTCTTTTATGTTTTGGTCTTGTGTTGAACACATGATTTTGATATTTTTATGTGGTGTGTGATAATACGGTTTGGTTGAATTTAGCGCATAAATGTCTGTTGATAGTGAACCTTCGCAATTAACCACAAGGAAATATATATATTTTTTCTCATATGATTCATATTCGAGACCTTGGGTATTTTTATCTTTAAAGATCAAACCTTCTTTTGTAGAGTCGATATGATTATAATATGAAACTTGAATAAACTATCATCAATAATAAGAAATCTAAGATTCTATTTTCAACGGTTACATTCCGGCTATAGACTATTTATCGTTTTCAAATAAGTATCCCAAAAATGTTAAAGATTGTTGGAAGACCTTTGAGGCTTTGACTTCGTTAACTTAAATAGTACATGGGTCTTTTTGTAAAATATTTATAGCTGTAGATATACGGTGTAATTTATCTTCCCACATGGCCCATTGATGGATCCCATGTTTACTTTTAGTCCCTCATTTTCTTCTACTTGTACTTTCCCGACATATTTTTGCAGAATTAGAAACCAAAAAGATAGTGGAAAAACCCTGTACGTCTTTTTTCAAATTAATTTTTATAAAGTTTGAAAATGAAAGAAAAAATGTCTATATCTCAAACTTATTTTGTCTAAATCAATCAAGACATGTCACATGTGTCCCCTTTCAACTTTATTAAATTTATACTGTTTTTCAATTATTAAAAAAAGGTTAATGTTGAATCTTTTGAGGAACCAAAACTTAACATTTCTTATTTAATTCATTTTATCCAATGCTCAAAAGAATCAAGAATCAATTGTGGGTCAGGGAAGTCTCATATCCTTTATGAATAACATTTAACATGATGAATAGTATAAACAAGTTAAATTGTAGAATTATATTATAAATTTAACAATTTATTTTAAATTTATAAAAGACACTAATAATAAATATTGAAACTTATTTTAAAAGAATTTGTTAATGAAATACCAAACTTACTTTATAAATAGTGTATATAGTATTATTATTCATTTGAATACTTATCACGCAAGTTATTTTATAATTATAAAATTGAATGATAATGATTATAAATTTTACAATTTATTTTAAACTTACAAATGCCACTACTGAGTAAGTATTGAAATTTAATTTAAAAAGTGTTCTAAACGTAGAGTACCAAATTGACACGGTCAGTTAATTTCAACTCATTGTCACGTCAACTGACAACAAACTAACACCAAACTGACTAAATCACTGTCAATTGTAACTCTGTCAGTCAGTTTTTCTGGACCACTCCCAACCGTTGTCCCAACTGACACGGTCAGTTCATGCCAACTCAACGCCACGTCAACTGACAACAAACTGACACCAAACTGTCTAAATCACTGCCAATGATAACTCCGTCAGTCAGTTTTTATAGACCCCACATATTAATTATTTTAAATACAAATTCAATAAATAAAATCATTATATTTATTATAAATGGAACATTGATTAAAATAAAATAAAAACATTACAATAAAAAAAAAACTATACTTATGGAATATTCAATATCGGAGTTTGAATCCATTTTTATGTGATTTGTGCTTGTTTTGTGTTGTGTTTGAATTAAATGTATAAAATGTATGTAGATATATGTTGTAGTTTTTGAATCAAAAGTGTATATATAGGTATATATATATTAATTTTAAAAAATAAAAATAAAACTTAAAAAACAAATTTTAATTGGTGGGGGCCCACACCTCTTCGTCAGTTTTTCCTCCCTAAAGCGACGAAACAAACTGACTAAACCAACTGACGATAGACTGATGGAGTCGGTACCAATGGTGGAGCAACTGACGAGCAACTGACGGACCAACTGACTAAACCATTGGGAAGTGGTCTTATGAATAACATTTAACATGATGAATAGTATAAACAAGTTAAATTGTTGAATTATGAAATTAGAAAATTATATTATAAATTTAACAATTTATTTTAAATTTATGAAAGACACTAATAATAAATATTGAAACTTATTTTAAAAGAATTTGTAAATAAAATATCAAATTTACTTTATAAAATAGTATATACAGTATTATTATTCATTTGAATACTTATCATGCAAGTTATTTTATAATTATGAAATTGAATGATAATGATTATAAGTTTGACAATTTATTTTAAACTTACAAATGCCACTACTGATTAAGTATTGAAATTTAATTTAAAAAGTTTTCTAAACGTAAAATACCAAATTTTTCTTTACTAAATACTATAAATAAAAACAAATAAAAAAGAACATTAAATGACGAACATGATGATATTTTTCTGTAATGTCTTCGAGTGTCAAGTAAATAACTTACATGGTTTGAAAATAATGACGTAAAAGTAGAAACATGGAAATTTAGTGAAAATCTATCCATTTTATTATTTACTATCGTTCTCTATTGTTTAAAAGGTATTTGAAAATCGACTATCTCAATCTTCTTTATATTCTTTAACATACCGAATTCAAAATATATAAATTTATAAAATTTCATCACTAACGTACGAGCTAAAAGTTCTCATTTATCACATTGATAACTTGTAAGATCAAAGCTTTATATAAAAATAACCTTTTATGTTATTATGTAAAGCAAGTGAAGTTTAATGTCAATATCATAAAGTCATTATAATGGGTAATTTGTTATTGGGTAGTGTTTCCATATAACAAGTGATTAAAGTTGGTTTGTCTTTTAACAGAAAATAATTATAATGGAATTACTCATTTTTCCACTAATTTATTAAATTATTGTCTTTTTCATTGGTATGTCAGCTATAAATCCAAAAATAAAAAGATAGTGGAAGTTAACAAAAATAAATAATTAATAGTTTAATACTATATTAATGCATGGGTACTCTATATCTAATACTATACTCCATTTGTCTTAAATTTTAGATCGATCCACAATTTTGTTATATCATTCAAATACTCAAATACTGTAGATTACAAATTATCAGATTCAATAATTTATATTAAATAAGAGAGAAATAATTAGCTTATTTAATTGACATGTCTAGTTATATGACTAATACATATATAAGTTACATAAGTTGTATAAAATACATTAAATAATGTGTAACGACCCACTATTATAAAAATGGAAGTGATTTGTTCATAACAACATTAGTAATACACAACAAATTTTATATGGTCGGATTAATTTACCCTTACTTTAATTTTTAAATTTAATCTTTTATATATTGGGTAAAATTTATTTACGTTTTTTTTTTTATTAAATATTCCAAAACGGTTTTTAACCGGTTTTTGGAACCGAACCAGTTTGGACCAGGTATGAAGGTCGTGTGAAGACAGATTCAACCTACGATTGTAAATATGACACTTAAATCATTTTATCGTCTTTAAAATTTATTGATTTCTTTTATTACCTGTGTCTCCATAAGTGAAATCGATGTTGTACGAGATGATTTTGAGACAAAGAGAAGGTCGTATGAAGACAGATTCAGCCTACGATTGTATGAAAATTTTAATATAAGTGGGCCGTTGGCTTGGAGAAGGAAGAGAAATGAATATTAAGGTAAAATATTGATAAAATTGTGGTGATTTGTGAAAAACGTAAGATTAGGGGGTCAAGTAATAACATATTGATAAAAGTTATCTAAGGATAAAAATATTTTAAGGGCAAAAAAGTCAATTAACATAATATTGTTGTGAATGTCAAAATATTGTTGTGAACAAATCACTTCCCTTATAAAAATGACTAAGATGTAATTCTTTTACCCATTCCATTCATCAAATAATATGTATATTATTTAATATTAAAATTAGATTTTACCAAGAATTTCAATATATGTTAAAAAAACAAAAAAGTAAAAAATTATTAAAATTTGATTTTTTTTTCTTCTAAAAATTCATAGATTAAATTATATAATATTGTTGTGTATTAGAATTCATATTTAATTATTTATACTAGAAATCATATATGCTATTTTTTTTTATGAATTTTGTAATTTTACATATATTATAAAATCACATTGATTTACAGTGGAATTGCAGTAGGGTCTAATTGTCTGCTTTGTCAGCCTTTGATTTTAAATAATTTATACATTTTATGAAAGATCTATGTTTGAAATTTACTCGTTAGTTTTAAATCGCGTATAATTTGTTCCTTACGATTTCATTTAAAAAAATAAATAATGAAGTATACAACATCATTTCTCTAACTAAAAGAGGAGAACACGGACGATCATAACTGTGTAATTTATTTTATTTAACGAATAACGGTTTGTCCAATAATTTAATTTTTGAAAATAATATGAATGTGATTAATATAAATGTGATTTTAATCTATATTTACTTATAATACAGAGTCGTCGGATAGCTAATGTTTGAGATATTCCAAATAGTGGAATGGTATGTATTTGAAACTCCTAACTCTTTGTTTACCCTATGTTTTAATTACCATAATGTGATTAATGGTATACTTATGCATTTGAAACTCCTGACTCTTTGGTTGCCCTATGTTTTAATTACCATAATACATTTGAAACTCCTGACTTTTTGGTTGCCCTATGTTTTAATTACCATAATATGATTAATGGCATACTTATGCATTTAAAACTCCTCACTCTTTGGTTGCCCTATGTTTTAATTACCATAATGTGATTAATGGCATACTAATTATTGAGATATGTATTTAAAACTTCTGACTATTTGGTTTCCCTATGTTTTAATTACCATAATGTGATTAATGGCATACTAATTATTGAGATATGTATTTTAAACTCTTGACTCTTTAGTTGCTCTATGTTTTAATTACTATAATATGATTAATAGCATACTAATTATTGAGGTATTCCAAAGGTTGGTGGTTTTTTGTTTTTCTATATAAGTTAGTTCGAAAAGTTACATTTGCATCAACAAACCTCATAACTACGTACAATCATGTCTCTTTCGAAAAACATGTCTCACTCCAAGATTGGCGCCCTTGACCCAACTAGAGAAGATTGGGTTGTTCATGTACGACTTTGTAGAATGTGGGAGACAATAAATACGAAACTTGGTGATGTCTTACTTGGGTTGGAGATGGTTATGGCTGATGATGAGGTAATTTCTAATTTGTTTGATACAATAATTTCTACCATGTTAAATTAGTTTCTTACATGTTTTTTTTTTACCAAAACTAATTTGTTTGATACAATAATTTCTACCATGTTAAATTAGTTTCTTACATGTTTTTTTTTTTTTTACCAAAAAGGGTGGTTCGATACAAGGTTTCATCACTAGAAATCATATACGAAAGTTTAAGCCTATTGTCGAAGAGGGCCAGATATATCAAATCTCGAGGTTCAAAGTGATTGAAGGTCAAATGGGATATAAAGTTGTCCCGAATCAATACCGCATCCGTTTCAACATTGCAACATCGGTTCGTAAACTTGAAGGTGGTCATGAGGAGTTTCCATTGAATGTGTTTAGTTTCACACCAACGGAAGTTCGCCTACAGAGAATCAACAACAATTCTCTCCTCACTGGTGCCGGTTTTTCTTTTCTCTAAATGCTTATTTTTCTTTCCTATATCCAGTTTTTTGTTTTGTGGGGGTTGTTGTCGTTCACATGATATTTGGCTATGTGTTTACAGATGTAATAGGGTGTGTGGTAGGTGCAGGCGAAATTATTCGCTTTGACAATGAAAAAAAAAGTGTGGAACGCGACGTTAAGCTATCTGTTAGCAAGTTATTATTGTGTATTTTCCTTTGTTTCTGATCATTGTTCGTGACAAATCTCTTTACAAAATTGTCACCGCGCAACGCGTGGGAATACGCCTAGTTAAATATAATCTATTGAATTAAAAGTAGATGACTAATTAAATGGTGTCTTGTAATTATTAAAAGATAAATAGTATTTAATAGTTATTTACCTTTAACCAAATAATCCTTTTCTCATTATAGAATTTTTAATATTCAAAATATGTTACTCTAAAATGGTGTCATTAAATAATAACAAAAATATTCAGTTGACTTTTTTACAGTTTATCAAAACAAATTACTCATTCAAGATTCAATTTTCTTCCATTTTTAAATTTTACAAGTAATAATTCTTTTTGAAGGCTTAAGTGTATTAGAGACAAACTTAATTGAATTGTTTAAAATGTTGTTAAATATAGGACACGAGACTATATTGATTTCGCTCGTTCCAGTATAGAGAATTGACAGTGACAACAACATATTTTTTGTAAAAATTAATTACACGTTTTATTTTCTTAGACATTTTCAAACCCCACTTAGGTACCGTGTCGACAATGTGAGACAATTTTATCAAGCAGTTTCCGGCATTACACGACATGTATAATTTGGTACTCATTTAATGTCATCAGTTTTACATAACTTACTCATTAGGACGATGACGACTTTACACAATCAATATGCAGTCGTACCATATCTAACTGATAATATAATACGAGTTAAACTCAAAGCAACTATTAAATTTTTTTCAATATGTTCTACATTTCTAAAACAATGATTTGTAACAGTGTAATGAATTCTGTATATTCATAAGAGTGAAAAAAAAAATGCATTTAATTTTTACAACCAAAATGGGTTGATTAGGTCGGGACCGAATAAGATGTTTTTTGGAAAGACGTAAATAGTGCATTGATAGTTGTACGTACTATATAGGTTGCATTTATAACGACGAAGATATACAACAAATGCGTAGGATATATGTATGTATATGTATATGAATGAGAAAAAGAGATTGTTATAAAGGCAAGGCAGCTGACACCACTCATTGACCTCCCAGTTTTGCTATCCATCTTTCATTATAAATGTTGCATTTACTATGAAAACTTATGATGGTACAGAACTTTTTATTTATTAGTATCATGTTATCTATTATTTTGAGTACATTGATACCGTTTTTGCTTTTGATTATAAGTATTAGGGTCGTAAACGAGCTGGTCATCAAGAAAAGTTAACGTTTAACTAGAGGTGTGAACTAGAACGAAAGAGAAAACAAGATGGACTTGGAAAGCTTGAACTTTTGAATAATTATTTTTTCTGACATAAGACTGGATAAAAACTCGAGAGGAGCATTTAAAAGCTCAAATTGTGCTTGTTGTATATTTTTGACTCTTTTTTTATGTTTGAAAACATGAACTCAGGAAAAATTCGATTCAAACAAAGTTGTGCTCGAATCGCTCGATAAAGTCTCGAGCTTGTTTGTAACTTAATCAAATTTCCTAAAATACATTAAAATTAATTTTAAATATCTGGGTTATATCCAACCTTATGCTCTAAATATAAAGGATAAAAATGTAGCTTTCAAGAATATAGATACTCTAAAAATACGGAATATCATTAATAGTGATACTCTATATTTTGAGAAAATTTCCCAATACTCTAAATATAGAGGACGGTAATAGAGTATGGCTATACTAGGGGTGTAACCGAGTCAAGCCGAGCTCAAGCTTGACAAGGCTTGAATTTGGCTTGAAAGAAAAATAATAAGCTTGAGCTTGACTTGATAGCTTGTCAAGCTTTAATCATCTAGGCTTGAGCTTGACTTGAGTGGATTCAATCAAAGCTTGAGCTTGGCTTGAAAGCTTGCATGTATACAAAATCATTGTATGTAATAGCCAAACATCCAAACTTATCAATAAACATATGTATAAAGTAAAACAAATAAAAATTATAACTGAACACCATCAATAAAACCAACAATAACATTCTCGTACCAAAGTTCAATATTAGAAACAAACACAAGCTAAAGTACTAATTAACGTTCAAAATGTACAAAACAATAACTTTCCGCCTAACCTACAATTTTTCTAAAAAAGGTAAAAAGATAAGATGTGAACAATGATCGGAGAAAAGACTGAAGGCCTAATGAATTGGAAAGTGAAAAAAACTATGAAGAAATAGAGAATATCAATCGTTAGGTAAAACTTAAAACTCCTTCTAGAATACTTAATCACATATTTTCGAATTGAGTCCTTATAAATTAACCCCTAATTATTTATAAGAATTTGTTATGAAAACATATATACATTAAAGCTTGAAAAAGCTTGATAAGAACTCGAGTCAAGCTATATAAAGCTTGAACTTGGCTTGTTAAGGGTTTCGAGCTTATTTTTCGGCTTGAGTTTGGGCTTGAGCTTGATAAAAGCTTGACTCAATCGAGTCAAGCTCGAGTTCGAGCTCAAATTATTTGATAAAAGCTTGATTTGATTACACCCCTAGGCTATACTCTAAAACCATCCTCTATAGTATCACTATTGATGATGCTCTAAAAGTTCAACTATACTCTATTTTTAGAGTATGTGGTTGGAGAAGAATTGATTTTAGAGTATCTATATTCTTAAAAACTATTTTTCATACTCTATGTTTAACATAACTTGTTCTAGCTGAAGATTAAGTTAAAGTTAGAATTAGAGTTATAGTTAGAGTTTGGCTAAAACTTATGATTAAAGTCGAGAGTTTTGGATATAGATGAAAAACATATTTGATAAAATAGTTTTAAGATGTAGCTACAACTTATACTTATAAAATGACATCAAAAATTGTTATACTTCAAATTGATTGAAATGCGAATCTCCTCCAAAAAGCTTATTATTTTGGAGGTCATGAAGGATTTTGTTTTCAATAAGCATGTTATAAGTTTTGCAACTAACAAAACTAATGCCCTATTTCGTTCTTATTTAATACGGAGTATAACTTACAGAGTTTTATGAATTTTTAAAGCTTTTATAATATGTGACTATATTTATACTGTATATTGTTATTGAACTATAAACTTACCTTTTTAAAACTAAAATTGCTTAAATACGGTTATAAAAGAAAATTTATTTAGGGGCATGGGTTCCGTAGGAGCAACGCCTCTTATTAATTGAGCGTGCAAGAGTCGAAGGAAGCAACCCCTCGCGAACAAATTTGTTTTACTTATTTGTTTTATACAAATTTGTGTTTTTCTCTTCCATCTGTTTTTTTTTTTCTTTTTTCTACTAAAGATGAAATCTTTAATATATAATAAAAGAGAGGCCTTAAATGCCACATGGCAAAGTAAGGTCCGTTGGATGAGTTAGATATTTTGATTCAACCGTTAGATTAGATTGATGATGTCATCAAATATTTTTTTCATTTACACCCTCATACAATACATAATTTTATTCTTTCTTTAATTTCACACCACTACAATAAAAAAATATTTGTCTCTTATTGGACTATGATTTACCTTATTATTACTATTATAAAATCTCTTAATACAAAATATTAAAATATGTATGTAAACCTAAATGTATATATGTTATTATAGCTATAAACAACTTGTGTATAAACATAACTATATATTTGTTATTATACGTGCAATATTATATACTCTTAATAACTTAAAAGAACAAGTTAATAAACATAAAGTTTACGATTCAATTTTTTGTCTATATTTACCCGCGCTATCGCGGGAGAATAATCTAGTTATATTGATAAGAAGATTCTGAAAATCCCAAAAACATGATAAGAAATTGCCTCCATTTGTGGGTGTCATTCCCATTTTAAAAAACAAACCCGTAAACCAAATATTTGTAAGACATTCCCATACCCTCAAACCAAACACCCCCTTAATACACTTCGAACATAAACAATTCTCGTTAAGCTCAAGTTTGATACATTCAAATAAATTCCAACTACATGAATATAAGACAACGGAAACCGAAAGCTTATTAGGAAAACGCAAGTTGCACAATAGAAAGATTTCAATCATGAAATACTGCATAACTAATACCTAACCGAATACCCCAACCAATACTTCTATACATAAATCACCTCCAAAACGTTCTTATCCTTAATACTTCAACAGTAAACCATAATTAAACCCGAAACAAGTAAAAACCAAGATTTGAACATAAAAAAAAAACATAGCTAAGCCACCCAAATACCTGAATCCATTAAACTAAACAACAAACAGTCTGATGGTCGAACATTTCTAGTTTTACAAGCTTAGAAGATCAGTTGGCTGGTTTTGACCTTTCTTGTCTTCTGGCGAGTCCATATCAGCTGGTGGTGGTGGAGGAGGTGATGATGCTGGAGACGGTGAATCTGTAGCTGTGGTTGTGGTTGATGGTGGCTTCGGAAGCTCGGTTAATATTTGAACAACTTCTCTCATGGTTGGGCGTTCCACCGCTTGTTCTTCAACACACAACATTGCAGCATAGAATACATGCATCACCTCATGGATTGGAACCGTCGAGAGTCTAGCATCAATGATTTTCATAACACCTTCTTTGTTACCGTCTGTCATCTTCCTTACCCATTGAACAATGTCCACACCATCACCAAATTCGCCAACTGGTTTCCTTCCAGTTACAAGTTCCAAAAGAACTACACCAAAACTATACACATCGCTTTTTTCATCAACCTTTAGTGTATACGCGTATTCTACAAACCGCAAAATACAAAGTATTAAAATTAATTATAATGTAAGATCTATTCAAGCAACGAATCGTAACCAATAAAGTTAAAATACCTGGTGCAATATAGCCATAAGAACCAGCAATAGCTGACATGCATTCTGAAGTGCCCGAATCCTGCATAAACTTTGCTAGTCCAAAATCGGCAACATGAGCTTCAAAGTTAGAGTCCAAAAGGATATTGTTGGATTTCACATCACGATGAAGGATCAACGGAGAGCAATCGTGGTGGAGATAACAGAGACCCTTTGCAGACTCCAATGCGATTTTATACCTTGTGTCCCAAAGCAAATGACCGCCTTTCTTACCATGGAGCATTTCCCCCAAACTTCCATTAGGCATGTACTCATAAACCAAAAGATTTGTCTCATGGTTTGAGCAAAAACCCAATAATCTCACAATATGACGGTGTCTGATTCTTCCTAGAGTCTGAATCTCAGCATTGAACCCATGGTCATGTGCAGAACCACGGCTCATGACGGGAAGTCTTTTAACCGCCACCAGCTCGTTGTTTGGCATGACACCTTTGTAAACGATTCCAGCTCCTCCTTTCCCAATAATGTTATCTTCCTTCAAGCTATTAAGAACATCATCACAAGTAAAATCCAACCGCTGGAAAGTAGTGAGCTTCCACGCTCGAGATTCGCTTCCTTTCTTTATCGACCGCGCCTTGAAGATTGCAGCAACAGCAAATGCAATAGAACAAACAAGCAACCCAATAACAAGTAAAAGCTTCATTGAAGCAGAGAGCGGTCCTTTTGAATGTTCTTGATGAGTTCCATTCATAACACCATCTTTACAAGGTCCTAAATACGGTCCACAAAGATCCGCATTCCCCAAAAAGGAAGTGTAATTAAAGTAACTAAACTGACCAGTACCAGGAACCAATCCCGAAAGATTATTATACGAAAAATCAACTGACGTCAAACTCTGCATCGAAGCAATCGAAGTCGGAATACTTCCTATAAGACGATTACGAGACACATTCAAGTAATTCAAAATATGCATACCAGTAATTTCCGTAGGAATCTCCCCAGAAAACTCATTCCTACTAAGATCAACATACGTCAACAACTTACACTTACTAATCTCCGGCGCAATCTCCCCCGAAAAACTATTATGACTAAAATCAATCTTACTCAACTGCTGCAACTCCCCAATCTCCGAAGGAATCTGCCCCGTAAACCTATTACCATCAAGCAAAAGCTTCTGAACCCCAGTCAAATTACTAATACTAGCTGGCAACGCCCCAGTCAAACGATTATTCGACAAACTAACCTGCCCTAAATTCCCCGAAACAGAATCCGTCACAGGAAACTCCCCAGACAAATAATTATCCTGCAACTCAACCTGTGACAACATAGGCAAGTTAAAAAGCCCTAAAGGAATCGAACCATTTAAATAATTCTCCCCCATTCGAATTCGCGTCAACGATCTACATTCCCCAAGAGACTCAGGAATCGGCCCGAATAAAAAGTTGCCTAAAGTAATCAACGTCTCAAGCTTATTCCCATTACACAAATTAAAAGGTAAAAAACCAGTTAACTTGTTGGAAGACAAGTCAAGTACTCTAAGCTTCCCATTCATTCCGAGCTGTTTCGGAATCCCCCCGGTGAAATTATTCTCCCAGAGCTGCAACACTTCCAGCTCTGGTAGTTCACCTATGTAATCGGGGATTCCGCCGTGCAGCTTGTTACGAAACAAGTTGAGTAATGTGAGATTCGTTAGATCTCGAAACGAATCGGGTATTTCTCCGGTGAATATATTGTTCGATAGATCCATTGATTTCAAGCTTTTCAAAGTTCCTAGTTCCGGAGTTAAGGATCCGGTGAGTCCGTTAACTTGTAGAAACAACGTGTCTAGGTTTTTCAAGTTTCCGATCTCCGGCGGGATTTCGCCAGATAGACCGCAGTTTGCGGCGTCGAAACGGATTAAGTTGGTTAAGTTTCCGATTTCCGGTGGGATTCCGCCAGAGTAACCGTTGTAGTAGCCCAAGTAAAGCTCTTTGAGTGTAGTTAGGTTTCCGAGTTCCGGTGGTATAGATCCTGTGAGTTCGTTACCGGAAACTGCAAGGTATTCCACTACCGGAAACCTACCATACTCCGGCGGGATTTCGCCGGAAAAATAATTTCCACCTAAATGTAGATGCCGGAGTGTGGTGATTTTGGAAACGGAAACCGGTAAGTCTCCGGTGAGATTATTGTTGTATAAATCAAGAACTTGAAGAATTTGAAGCCCAGAAATCTCCGCCGGAAAAGTTTCATTGAAGATATTGTTGGAAAGATTAAGCAGCCGGAGACCGGAGATGAACGAGATCTCCGGCGGAATGGGCCCCACGAAGCTATTAGCAGCGACGGTGAGGTTAACAAGGTTACGAAGGTGACCAATGTCGGGGGACAAAACTCCGGTGAGGTTTAAACCGGAGATATCTAGACCGATGACGTGGCGTCTGACGTCACACGTAACTCCAGACCAAGTGCAGTGGCTGGTGGAAATGTTCCATGAGGAAAGTGAAGACTGTGGGTCGTCGGTGATGGAGGTTTTCAGAGAGAGTAAAGCTTTGTATTCCGGTAGTCGGAGTGGTTTTCCGGCGAATGAAGTTGTTAGAAATAATTGTAGGAAGAAGACAAGAAAGTATTTCATTTTTTTTTTGGTTCACAATCTCTCACACACACACACACTGTGGAGTGGAGTAGAGTGGACAGTGGGTGAGTTTAAATTTGAAGTGTAAAATGTAAAGGGTATTTTGGTAATAAAAAAATGTTTTGGAATTAGAGAGAAGGGTAAAAATGGTCTTTTTTGGTTTTGAGAGTAAAATGTAAAGGGTATTTTGGGAATAAATGTTTTGGAAATGGAGAGAAAGGGTGAGTAAAATGTAAAGGGTATTTTAGGAAATAAAAATGTTTTGGAAATGGAAAGGACTAAAGAGGGTAAAATGGTCTTTTAATTTTTGAGACAAAAATGTAAGGATATTTTGGGAATTAAAAACTTTTTTTGAATGTGAGAGGAAGGGTAAAAAGGTCTTTAAAGGGTATTTTGGGAAGAAAAAATGTTGAAAGGTTGGGTAAGGAAGGGTAAAAAGGTCAGTTTTTGGGATATTCTAATTTTGGTTACCCTTTTGGTTGTTATGTTATTGATTTGTCATTTTTGTATGCAATTGTTTTTTTGGGGGAATGAGAAAAGCTTGTAATCGAGGAGTTTGATTTCAAGAAAAATGAACATGACTTTGCTCTGATTTTAAGGAAAATTTAATGCTTTCAAAAAATATATTTTTGAATTAAATAGGTGTTTTTTAAATGATTTTGTGTAACAAAAAAATTGATTAGGTTGCACCTACCAAGTAATTTTTGATTTGACTATTGCTTTATTATGACATAACCAAACACTATATTTAGACTAGTGACTTCTTTGATGATATAAAGTAATGTGTAATTTAGTTAAATAGTAGACGGTTTAAGTTTTGTTTTGAAAAGAAAAAGTATAAAGTATGTGAAGTCGAGAGATTGTTAAAAACAATACATAAAAGGATGAAGGTAAAGGGGTTTTTCAACGAAATAAAAATATGTATTTTGAAATATATTAACTTTAAAAATCTATAAAATGTATTAATTTTTAAATTAGTAAAAATATTACCATTCACACATTTATAAGTGAGTGATGTGTCACGTAAGGTTGTAAAATCCGTTAATCGGTACTTAATTGGTTAGAAATTTTGGAGCGAGTAATTGGTCTAGGCGAAGAGTATTCGAATTAATTTTATATAAAATTTATGAAATTATATGTATTACATGTTCATAAGACCATTCCTAAACAAAATAAGACTCTAGAAGAATGTTTAGAAACATTCATACAATTGTTTATATACGTTAAACCGATGTTATCACCGATTTTTGACTGAGTTGGCCGATATTTTGTTCAAGTTGAACAAGGTTTTTAATGAGACAACACTGTCAAGCGTATTGAAAAGTTATGTACACTTTTTCCTTACTGAATTTTTATCCCACTGGGTTTTATCTATTAAAGTTTTAACGAGACATAATCTTTTAAATGTACATCCAAGATGGAGTGTTATGAATAATTATGGTATGGATGTCCATATCTCTAGAATATATTTGTCCATTATATTAGTAAATATCTGTCTTACAGATTACTCTATATTATAACTATAAATATATATGGGAAAAGTGAATATGGGGCTGTTACACATGTAAGCTTACATGCAAAACTTATCAAAAAATATGTCGTTTCGTTAAAAATTCTTCAAATCTATATAATTTTAATCATATTTATTAAACTAACTTTACAAATTTTTATCTATTCACATCTTTTTCTTCATTAATCGTGTCTTTCAAAAATATAAGTTTTTTTGTCATCACTGGCCAGCTATCGAAGTCACTTTTGATAACTTCTTCATAATAAACAATGACCCCCTGCATTTTGGGGATCACCTCTCCCTTGATGAATAGAGGACAAATCAAGCGTTGAAAAGCATTTAAACAACAAAACGCCATAGTTTTTAATGAGTTTCGCATGTAAGCTTACATGTGTAACAGCCCCATATTCACTTCCCCCAATATATATATATATATATATATATATATATATATATATATATATATATATATATATATATATATATATATATATATATATATATATATATATATATTTATATGAGATGAATATACAATTCTCTATTTTTTTCTTATTTTATTAAATATATAATCCATTTCTTATCTCTCATTTTTTATCCATTAGTTAAAACAAATCTAAACACCATATTTTTATAAGGACTTTAGGCTAATACTTTAGAAAGATTAACAATTTCTTTTAACTTTCTAAAAAATAGTCTAAATGTACCAACTTCATAGTGGTCGATTACAAACAAACACACACATAACTGGACCGAACACCTAGTGGTTCACTCCACCACCCGATAGCATCTACCATCCAAATGGTAGGACGGATGATTTATTTGTTGTTGTTGTTTTTATTGGTCAAATGTTTTTTTCAATGATCTATTTTACAAAAAACTAAACTCATGAGTGTTGGGTCATTAAAAGGGTTAAGATGATGGTGATGGGGGGAGTGTTATCGTAAAGTGGTTGAGGAATGGTGGGTGCCAATCATATAATGCTCTAAGAGCCTAAAATATAGGGTATTTCTATGGTGGTGGTCATGCGCCCCACAACAACGAGTGATGGTTGAGAACCATGTCGACAAACGTTGCCTCGAGCAACCCCTTCCATATTCGTGCTCGTCACCTAGTCAAACTCCTCCCCTTTTCACCTTTTATGTTAGATTATTAGGGTATGAACGATATCATAGAAAATACATGCCGGTGAGAAAAATGATATTTTCAAAAAAAGTGTTGTAAGAGTCTTAAAGATACCAGATATTATTATGAGCAATACACACATGTAGAATTAATGGATCAGAATTATTGTTTTTTTTTTCTTTTCGGAACGTCAAATTATATTAAAGCTCAATGCTTAAAAAAGTGATGAGAATAAAAGAGATTACAACTAAGACTGGACGGAGTGGTGCAAAAATGGGGCGTTATTGTGCCAAATCACCACCTATAACGCTCTCACACCGCTCCGGTGGGGGCGTTATGAGGCGTTATGGGGGCGTTATGGTGGTAGGCGTCGTCTGCATCACGAGCAATTGGTTGGCGTTTTCGAAAAAGAAACGGTCATATGAGCGTTTGAGAGTAATAACGGGCAAAAAAAAAAAAGTTTATAAATTACAAAATAATCTCTATCACTCCACATCATCACTCACCACTCCACCCATTTTCTATCACTCCACATCATCACACCCTCTTTCCTAAAATCACACTCTCTTTCCTACAAATCACACTCTCTCTCCTAAAAAAAACCTCTATCACTCCACATCATCACTCACCACTCCGCATAGCCTAAAAACTCTACAAGATAGAGAGCTTAACAAGAAAGCAAAACGAAAAATCATATAAAACATAAACAATCTCCTCAAAATATTAGGCTAAAGCCTAAACTAACTTGGCATCAGACTAACTATCAAACACATTTTTTCAATCTTTTCTGTTGCTAAACACACATATAAAGTTGGGGTGTTTCTCATCTGCATTTTTGCGAATACATTGATTTTTAGAAAATAGAGAAATTTTGCACTTACAATATTTAAGTTAACAAACTATGTTACAAACTAGAATTAAAGAATTAGTAGATATGTTCCGCCAAAAAAAATGATAATTAACTTGGGTTATGAACTTATAATCTATAATTTGATGATCGAGTCGATCCTATAATTTTAACTTCATTTTATACCATACCAAACCATAACATGTTTATATACATTTTCATTATAAGAATGGGGCATTTGGGTGTATCTAGATAGATAGATACTATTTTCACATATGGATCCTTACGTCGTTATATTCAATTTAGAACTAAGAATAGGCATAATCAACCTCTTTTTCTAAAACATACAGTTTTTATTTTATTTTGTTGTTGCACTCTATTTATAAACATACTTTTAAATCTATCAAAAGTAGACTCATACGAGGGCGGTTTTAGGGGTGGGCAGGGTAGGAAGCCGCCCACCCGATATTTTTATAGTTAAAGTAATTTTTTTCTAAAATTTCGAGAATTTTGGAATTTGTCCACTCTGAAAAACGGTATAAAAGAAAATAGTTTAAACATTCTTCTTCTATTCAAATCCCGTCTTTGCCTATGGAATCGCGCCAGGGTCGGGTTCGGGTCGGGCTGGGGCTCCGACTTTTACAGTGTAGAAACGGGTTGGGTTTTGTTATTTGGGTTTGGTATTTTTTTTAGCTTACGTGTCCTTACTCTTTCCACGTGTCCGCTACGTGTCTGCTACGTGTCTTCCCGCTAGGTGCAGTATTGTTTTCTCTTCTCCGATTGTGTTATTCACTCAGTTTCTTTTCTCTTCTACGACTTCGTTCTTAGCTTTTCTTTGCCTTTGAGGTACGTTGTTTTTTTTTTTCTTCGTTGTATTGTGTATTGTTTGACAGGATTGTGGTTTGTTTGATTGTTTGCAGTTCATTGTTTGCAGTTCATTGCCCCGATCGCTGTTAAATTGTTTCGTTTTTTCAGGTACTTTGTTTGTTATTTAGTTTGTTGTATGTGTTTATTTACGAATTATTGTTAGAATAGTTGACCAGGTTGTTGTTTGAATTACTACGCTGGTTGTTCTGCTATTTGGTATTGTTTTATGTATTGCCGAAATGTGTTTGTTTTTGTTCTACGGAGTGACTGAGTGAAAATATAGGATTTTTGTCTTCGTATTGATGTGGGGTAGTAGTCTTGGGCAAGGTGTCACTTGGCCTGTGGTTAGTGTTCCTGAGCGTCGTCGGCGTCCACGACGATCTTGTGTTTCTCAGGTTCCGGTTTCTGTTGGATCGTCTTTGCCTAAGTATTTTGATTGTGGCGATGCCAGTAATTATTGTCGTTACTGTGGTGCTCTTTTCTGGTATGAGGAGAGGGTTTTGCATTCTTCGACTCGCAGTAATACTGTTTATAATCAATGCTGCAAGGGGGGTTCTGTCGTTTTATCTGTATCTGTTATGCCGCCAGCTTCTCTAATTAATTTGTATCGGGATCAACATTTTATGTCTAATATTCGGGCATATAATTCTATGTTTTCAATGACTTCTTTTGGTGCTAAAATTGATACGTCTATGAATGTTGGTCGTGGTCCTTATACTTTCAAAGTCTCCGGTCAGATTTCACATTACATCGGTTCTCTGTGTCCTCAGCCATCTGATCCTCCGCGTTTTTTACAGTTGTATGTTTACGATACTGTAAACGAAGTTCAGAATAGATTGCGGTGCCTTGGCTCCTCTGATAGTGATGATAGACTAAGAGCTGATGTAATAGTGATTTTGTCTTCTACTTTGTCTTCGTGTAATGAATATGTCAGGACGTTTAAGAGGGCTGTTGATTTTGCGGTTGACAATAACATTGATGATTATGTTGTAAGGTTATATACCAATGTTCCTGATAATCGTTATGGTTTGCCACAGCAAGGGACTCTTGGTGCCATTGTAGTTGCTGATGATAAGAACGCAAATACATATGATATTGTTGTCCATTCAAAGTTTGATCATCCTCATCGTATCATTAAACTCCATCAATCGTATATGCCTCTTCAATATCCTCTGTTATTTCCGTATGGTCAGCCCGGTTGGTCTACATCTATGAAATTGCGTTCTGCGCCTGGAAATAGGTCCAAAAGTCTAACGGTTAATATGTATTATAGCTATTTGTTGCATAGTCGGCGTGATGAGTATTCTTTGTTGCTTCGCGGTGGTAGACTCTTCCAACAGTTTCTTATTGACGCATATCTATGTGTAGAAGAGAGTAGATTAGAGTATTTCCGTTCTCATCAGAATGCTCTAAGATCGGAGTATATGGCTGGTGTGTACGATGCTATTTCTAGGGGGGATTCTACTGGTAAGCAGATTGGAAAGTGTGTCTTCTTGCCCTCCTCTTTTGTGGGAGGTCCGCGGTACATGTATAGACATTATCAGGACGCGCTGGCTTTGTGTCGTGTTTATGGGAATCCTCAATACTTTGTTACTTTTACATGCAACGCTCGATGGCCAGAACTTACGCGGTTTATGGAATCTAATGAAATGGGTGACATTCAGAACAGGCCGGATATAATTTCCAGAGTCTTCAGTATTAAGGTGAATCATTTTATTAATTTTTTGAAGGAAGAGAAACCTTTTGGTGTCGTGACTGCGTGTGAGTTTCTTATATTTTTTTTTTTTTTTACTAACGTCGATTTTTTTTGTTCGTTTTTTTTTGGCAACTGATATGATACTTCCGCCGTGTATTTAGACTTGAACACGATTGAATTTCAAAAAAGGGGTCTGCCCCATTGTCATACGCTTGTCTGGGTCGAGGAGGCTTCGAAGATCAGAAATGCTTTGGATATAGATAAATACGTGACTGCCGAGCTACCTGATCCTGTAACTGAGCCGGCATTGTATTCTACGATAACTACCTGTATGCTCCAATGGCCCTGCGGTTCTTTTAATCCTGGTGCTCCTTGTATGCGGGATGGAATGTGCAAGAAAAAATTCCCAAAGCCGTTTAATTTAGTCACATGTTTTGATAAGGACGGCTACGCTCATTACAAAAGAAACGATACTGCCGTGCACACAATGCATAGTGGGTTTAACGCGCATAATGGGTTTGTTGTTTGTTAGAGCAAATAGTAGCAGGCTCAGTAACTTGGGTGTTTGGGGTTCAACCTCTTGACCTCCTGCTAAGCAGTGCAAACCTATCAAGCTCTTGGCGAGCCTAAGGTGGTCAAGTGGTTGGTTGAAGAAGGTGATCGGAATGTGGTTACTGCGGTGAGTAAGTATTCCGGTAAGTATTTAAGTGATGAAGATATCTGTGTGAGAGATGTATGGAGTGTTGGCCTCTCTTTGAACTGCATCAGGGTAGGGTATTTATACCCAACAATCCCAAACATGGGAAACGGTTGGCCATAAAGGCTTATCATGGCTCTTGAATGCTATTCATGGGGTTCCAACGTTCGTGACATTATTGTTATCATTATGGGAGAACAAAGGGTAACGCCTTTGTTCATAATGATGCTAACGGTCTGAATCCTAAGGCAGGAGCTTAAGACCGTCTGACACAGTGCTTAGAGGGAACACCAATGAAGTCAAGGACCAGGAACCCGAGAGTCAGGAGATCGGACCCGGGACATCGGGAGCCGAGAGGCCGGAAGCTGGAGCCGGGAGTCCGGAAGCCGGAAGCCCGGGAGGCCGGAGGTCGGTAGCCGGAAGGCGGGAGGCCGGAGGCCAGTAGCCGGAAGGCGGGAGGCCGGAGCCGGGAGCCGGGAGGCCGGAAGGCCGGAGCCGGGAGCCGGGAGCCGGAAGGCCGGGGCCGGGAGCCGGGAGGCCGGGGCCGGGAGCCGGAAGGCCGAGGCCGGGGCCGGGAGCCGGGAGGCCGGGGCCGGGAGCCGGGAGCCGGAAGGCCGGGGCCGGGAGCCAGAAGGCCGGGGCCGGGAGCCGGGAGCCGGGAGGCCGGGAGCCGGGAGCCGGGAGCCGGAAGGCCGGGGCCGGGAGCCGGGAGGCGGAAGGCCGGGAGCTGGCGTGGAAGGGACTAAGAGCCTTTCCTTGATGTAGAAGGGACTTAGCCTTTATCCTGTGTTGTGTTAGCTTTTTAGGGCTTATAGGTTATATGTATCGAGCCTATTCCCTACTAACACTATCATGCCCCCAGTTAGGTTTTAAAAAATAAAGTTTTGAAGCCTAACTTCATGCATTTAATGGCTTTGCTTTGGGTTTGACCTTGCCTTTTCCACGCTTGGCATGTCTTCGCCTAGTTATTGTCTATGATATTTTTTAGTATCTGCACAAGTAGGTCTTTCATGAAGTGGATGAAGGAGGATGGTGCCAGATTGCTAAGTGCATACATATGGACTTCAAACTGATGGGGATTTGAACCTTCAGAGTGTGTCCATCACAAGTATTCTTTCCATTGTACTACGACATTTGGATAAGTAATGTGTCTATGACACTTTTGACTATCTATTGTGCCCATGACACATTTAGATTTGTAATGTGTGCATCACACTTGGATGGTCAAAAATAGATTGACCAAGAAGAATGCCCATCTCACTCGATGTAAGGAAGACAAAATGTGGTTGGCATGTATGGATTCTGCCATTCCTTCTAAAAGGGATTTATTATATGTCTTCGCGATTGTGTTTAATCACGTACTTAATCACCCTAACGTGATATATGTGCCTTGGGATGCCAATAGTCATTTCTTATGCATGAGAGACATCTTGCAGACTCTTTACCCTGGTGTTGGGATTGCAGTGCTGCCTTATTCCGATCCATTGGGTCACGGGATATGTTGTGTGACAATGGTATGTTGAAGACTCGAGCTTTTCCAATCAGGAGCTGACTCGTGGAAGGTTTTGATATGTCTGCGCCAGACATCCTTACTCTCATTTCACGAAAGCTTTAGTATTTTCTCTTTGTGTTTGTAACACAATTTCATTTGTATGACTTAGCCTTTTTCTATCATATGATATGTTTGGACTACCATTTGTAGTTTTTTCTATTTGTGTATGTTGCTATAAATTTTGTATGTGATGGTTTTACATTATATAACCTTGAAATGAAAAAATAATGTATTATTGGATGATCAGACCAATAACATTTATGTGGCTTCATAGCTTTGTCAGATGTCTATGTTACATATAGATGTCCAAGACATTTTTGAATTTTATGTTGGTGTCTATGACACCTTTTGAATATTACAATATCATTGTGCTTATGACTCTTTCTTGTGTGCCCGTTGCATGTGTTATGCCCATGGCTTATTACATACAGTGACTATGACAACTGGATGGCAGTGACAAGTTCTTATATGCCTATGACATTTTTCAGATGCATGTAGCATCTTTTTAAAGTTTATATTTTGCTCGTGGCACTGTGCCTATGACACTTTTTGTTAACCTTTATTTATTTGTTACTCGCGAGGATTGTCGCTTCCCAATGAGAAGTGCTTGCCTTTCCCCAAGTAGGTGAAAAGACGAAAATGATGATGTGCATGTTTGGCCTAGACAAAAATGTCCATCTTAGCCTAGGCATTTGGTCTGAACGTTGTTCAGAGTTATGTATATGATGATGTGCATGTGTGGCTTGGATTTAAATATCCATCTTGCCCCAATGCACCTGGTCTGAACGTTTGTTCAGAATTATGTGATTATGTACGCACGTGTGTGCAATGTCCTAACCTTGTAATAAAAGGTATTGCTTCATTTGGTATTATTGGGATACATGATCAGACCAATATTATTTTATTGAGGCTCATGGCCTTCCAAGACTTTGCGGGATACATAGATCGGACCACGTGTTATTCTTGAACATGACATTCCATGATTTTGACAAAAAAGTATTTATTAATTGAAATAAAATATGAGAGTAATTACCTTGAAGAATGTTTTCCCATGTTGATACCAAGTCCATCATGGGTGGTGAATATGTGGCCGTCTAAGGTAATCTATGTCGTCCTCCTCTTCCACAATCCTTGTTAGTTGGGGATTTGTTCACCTATGGTCTAGCTCCTGGGATAAGGTGTTCGATCTTTCCTTCCTTCATTGACCGCTATGATATCCTTGCTACTTTTATCTTGAAAACTTGTTGCCAAGGATGATGGCACCTGCACTGTTTTATGTTGATAGGCTAGATATGCTGAGACTGGCTGTCAAATCTTGTCAAACTGGTCGGGTGACAGGCGGTGTGCGGCCGAGCGGAAGATGAGTAGGCTGGTAGGGAGGAGGCAAAATCCCTTCACTTTTGGGAGGGGGTAAGATCCTTCCTTGCTGGGAGTAGGTACGGTCCTTTTCTGTCATAAGAAGTTATATCATTCCCTCTTGGGAGGATATAAGATCCTTCTATGTTGAGAGAAATGATATCCTTCTCTGTAAGATATTTCCCTTTGAGGATGAGGTAAAATCCCTCATTGGGAGGAGGTGAATAAGGTGAAACCTTTCCCTGCTGGTAGGAGATGAAAGCTTTTTCTCTTGGGAGGATTTGAAAGCATTCCCTGCTGGAAGGGGGTGAGATCCTTCCCTCTTGGGGGAGATGGACTCATTCCCCGGAGGAGGTAAAATCCCTCTCTCTTGGGAGAGGAGGTGAGATTCTTCCTGTTAGGAGGAGGTGAAATCCTTCCTGGTGGATGTGAAATCCTTTCATCTTAGGGAAGTTGAAATCTTTCCTGGGCACTTGTGGGCAGGCATACGTGGTATGGCACTCGTGCCTTGGCAAGACGGCACTCGTGCCTTGGTCCAACACTTGTGCCTTGGTCCGGCAGTAGTGTCTTGGTCCGCCACTCTTGCCTTGCCTTGGTCCAACAGTTGTGCCTTGGTCCGACACTCTTGCCTTGGTCTGGCACTTGTATCCCGTGTCGGTGAAACCCTTCCCCCCTTGGGAGGGGTGAGAGTTGTTAAACCTTTCATTTTTGTGAGGAGCTGAAATTCTTCCCCCACTTGGAACCTTCCCCCTCTTGGGAGGGTTGGATGTGATGAAACCCTTCCCCCTTGGGAGAGGTGGGAGGTGATGGAAACCCTTTTGCCCTTGGGAGGGATGAGAGGTGATACCCCACCGTAGCCGGCACTCGTGCATTGGCCGACACCTTACCTGGCTGGCACTCATGCCTTGGTCGGTACTCGTGCCCCTTGGTCGGCACCCGACCTTGGCCTGCACCATGCCTTGGCTGGCACATTGCCTAGGCCGGCACTCAGCCTTGGCCGCCTCCCTTTGGAGGGGTGAGAGGTGATGAAATCCTTCTTCTTTTGGGAAGGGTAGGATTTTTCCTTTTTACTTCTCTCTTATGGGAAGTGAAATTCTTCCCACTTGGGATAAGGTGAAATCGTTTCATATTGGTAGGGGGATTTTTCCCTCTTAGGGAGATGGAATCATTCTCTCTTGGGAGAAATGAAATCCTTCCCTCACTTTTTTTTTTATTTTTTTTTTATTTTTTTATTTTTTTTTTAAAATTTCTTTAGATGGTGCTGAAATCCTTTCTTCTTGGAAGGGATAGGTTGGTTGAAACCCTTCTCCTTCTTAGGGATGAGAGATGATGAAACTCTTCCTCTCTTAGGAGGAGTGAAACCCTTTCCCTCTTGGGAGAGATGAGAGGGGTTAAATATTTCCCCTATTAAGGTCCGACACTAAATATCAAGTGTGCCGGACGAAAATATTAAGTTCGAACAAAAATATCAAGTTTGTCAGGATAGGTATTATGCATGGATTGCTAGTACGTCATGATGGATATTATGTATGGATGCTTATTATGCTTGGATGGCTACTATGCCCAGGTGCCTATTACGATCCAGTCGGAGGCTGTCGATCAGAAGTCATATCCAAGGCTGTCAGGATCTCGTTAGGTGTAAATGACACGTATTATTCTTTGTCCATGACAATATTGAATTGTGCCCCGTGAGACTCTTAGATCTGTATTGTGCTAATGACACTTTAAGATATATCTTGTGTCTATGGCACTTTTGGATCTGTATCGTGTCCATGACACTTTTAGATCCATATCATGACATCCTGTCTCTAATTATGGCTCTGTCCACTGGGTTAGGGAATTTGACCATGTCATGGATGGTGGATGAAATTGTTCTAAACTTTTATGATGCATGCCTGCCCAATTGGACATTGTAGGCTGAAAGTCTTCATGGCATTCAATATCTTTGTGGGATACAAAGATCTGACTAAGTTAAACCTTTTGCGTGTCTGGCCAACATCAATGGTTGCCTATGACATTTTTTAGACGGATTAGTATTTTGGACATGGCATCCTGTCCCTAAGTGTGGCTATGCCAACTAGGATAGGGAATTCGACCATGTCATGGATGGTAGATGGAATTTGTCCAAACTGTTGAGGGCCTGTCCAGTAGGACATTGTAGGCCGATGATGAACTAATTCTTGCTAATTTTATTATTTTGACCCAGTAGTAAGGGTATTCTCCCAACATTAACTACATGCTTATTTTGTCTACTGATCAATGTGTCTCACATGAGAAGCTGACCAAAGGAGATTGTGTTGTATCGTTTTGAGTGTTTTTCCTTCTAGGATAGCAGCCATAGAATTGGCAGATGTACCTCTTCATTTGTCATTTATATGTAATTAGCTAGGGTGGTGGATGGGGTATTGGTGGTTGTCTTTGGCTTAAGTGAACTGATTTGTGATGAGGAATTTCCTTCCATGGGGAAGAAAAAATGGTGGTGAAACTAAGAAATGAAATGAAAAAAGATAGAAATGAAATGAGACACCGTTGCTAAAACGTGTCCCACGGATGGCGCCAATGTTAGAGCAAATAGTAGCAGGCTCAGTAACTTGGGTGTTTGGGGTTCAACCTCTTGACCTCCTACTAAGCAGTGCAAACCTATCAAGCTCTTGGCGAGCCTAAGGTGGTCAAGTGGTTGGTTGAAGAAGGTGATCGGAATGTGGTTACTGCGGTGAGTAAGTATTCCGGTAAGTATTTAAGTGATGAAGATATCTGTGTGAGAGATGTATGGAGTGTTGGCCTCTCTTTGAACTGCATCAGGGTAGGGTATTTATACCCAACAATCCCAAACATGGGAAACGGTTGGCCATAAAGGCTTATCATGGCTCTTGAATGCTATTCATGGGGTTCCAACGTTCGTGACATTATTGTTATCATTATGGGAGAACAAAGGGTAACGCCTTTGTTCATAATGATGCTAACGGTCTGAATCCTAAGGCAGGAGCTTAAGACCGTCTGGCACAGTGCTTAGAGGGAACACCAATGAAGTCAAGGACCAGGAACCCGAGAGTCAGGAGATCGGACCCGGGACATCGGGAGCCGAGAGGCCGGAAGCTGGAGCCGGGAGTCCGGAAGCCGGAAGCCCGGGAGGCCGGAGGTCGGTAGCCGGAAGGCGGGAGGCCGGAGGCCAGTAGCCGGAAGGCGGGAGGCCGGAGCCGGGAGCCGGAAGGCGGAGCCAGGAGCCGGGAGCCGGGAGCCGGGAGGCCGGAAGGCCGGAGCCGGGAGCCGGGAGCCGGGAGCCGGGAGGCCGGAGCCGGGAGACCGGAGCCGGGAGCCGGAAGGCGGAAGGCCGGGGCCGGGAGCCAGAAGGCCGGGGCCGGGAGCCGGGAGCCGGAAGGCCGGGGCCGGGAGCCGGGAGGCCGGGAGCCGGAAGGCCGGGGCCGGGAGCCGGGAGGCGGAAGGCCGGGAGCTGGCGTGGAAGGGACTAAGAGTCTTTCCTTGATGTAGAAGGGACTTAGCCTTTATCCTGTGTTGTGTTAGCTTTTTAGGGCTTATAGGTTATATGTATCGAGCCTATTCCCTACTAACACTATCATTGTTCCTTATAACAAATTGCTCTGTAGCCGCTTTGATGCGCATATAAATGTTGAATACTGTGGATGGAACATGATGATCAAATATTTGTTCAAATATATTTCTAAGGGTGTGGAGCGCGTTGCCTTTTCCTTGCAAAAGAGTGAAAATCCTCCTTCGTCGGCTCCTGCAGCTGATAGACCTTCTGATAATCGAGAAGTAGGTACTTCTGCAGTAAAAATTGTAGATGAGGAGTTTGTGGATGGCAGATTTATATGCCCTCATGAGGCGGCGTGGCGTTTGCTAAATTTTTCGATACACGAGAGACAGCCGTCTGTACAGATTCTGCAGGTACATTTGGAACATATGCAAACTGTGACATTTCAGGATGGGGCCAATTTAGAAAATTTAGTGAACGATGCGAATTTTGGGAGCTCAACATTATCGAGATGGTTGGTCACTAATCGATGGGATCCGGATGGTCGTAATCTTACCTACGTTGAATATCCGCTCTTATATACATGGAATAAGAGTAAGAAAGACTGGTTCTTCAGGACTAGAAATATTGTTAGCCCCGTTGGCAGAATGGTTTATATACATCCGACTGCTGGTGAGTTGTTTTTTTTTTAGAATGCTTTTATGTCATCAAAAGGGGTGTTGTTATTTTTAGGATATTCGTACTGTTAACGGGGTTGTTTACCCGTCATATCGGCTTGCGTGTGAAGCTCTTGGTTTGATTGGTGATGATAGGGAATGGTTAACAGCTTTTAACGAGGCTGCTCTATGGGTTTCTTCTTCCGAGTTACGTACTTTGTTTTGTAATCTTCTTCTGTTTTGCGATGTTAGCAGTCCGGAGGTACTTTGGAACAATGCGTGGTCAAAAATGGGGGACGATATCATTCGAACTTTACAAACTGTTGCAACATCCTCTGGTTCTGTTATATCCGAACATACGGTACAACAACACATTTTGTTCGAGTTAGAAAAGATTCTAAATGCCTCGGTTCCGTCTAAGTCTCTACTTACCTTTAATCTGCCTCTTCCGTCAGCTAATTTGTTGCTCTCTTTAAGGAATCGTTTGCTGTTGGAAGAAACACTATATGATAAACATTCGTTGTGTCAACAGCATTCAGAAATGTCGCGTAAACTAAACCCGCAGCAGCTGCGGATATATAATACAATTCGCGATAATGATTCATTAGGAAAACATACACTTTTATTTGTATATGGGCATGGTGGAAGTGGGAAAACATTTCTATGGTCTACGGTACTTGCATACTTCAGGTCAGTCGGGAAAATAGTATTGGCAGTGGCATCTTCGGGAATTGCATCGCTTCTTTTACCTGGTGGCAGAACTGCTCACTCCCATTTTAATATACCGATAGACTTATTGAATTCCTCCGTCTGTAATATTAAAAAGAAAACGCAACTTTCTGAGCTCCTGGAAAAGACGCATGCAATTGTATGGGACGAGGCAACAATGATGGACCGCCAGTGTTTCGAATGCGTAGATCGCACGTTTAGAGATGTGTTGGACAGGAAAGATGAGCCGTTTGGCGGAGTTTCGATGCTACTCGGAGGAGATTTTAGGCAAACGCTTCCTATAAAACGCAGAAAAGGTCATCGAGAGATAATGCTAGTGACTCTGCCAAATTCTTATCTATGGCCACTTTTCGGTTTATATAAGTTATCCCATAACATGCGCCTACGGTCTACAGATATAGGTATTTCTATATGTAACAACTCGCTTCTTTTCGCACAGTGGCTTCTGGATGTTGGGAATGGGCTCGCAGGTACACCAGATTTAAAGAATCCCCAGTATTCCTCTGACATTGAAATTCCAGACGATTTTCTTATAACCGACAACGAATATGGTGTACAACAGCTGATAGATTTTGTGTACAGTTCCGCAGTCCTATTTAATCCGACAGCGGATGTCCTTTGCAACAGAGCGATTATTTCTCCGAAAAACTGCACTACTGATGATATCAATGCTACAGTTTTAAATAGTGCTCCGGGTTCGGTGATGTCGTACTATAGTGTCGATTCTATAACATCGCACACTCGCGCAATGGCTGACCAAGATCTTCTCTATCCGCAAGAATATTTGAATCAACTCAATTTCCCCAGTCTTCCGTTGCATAAGTTAGATTTGAAAAAAAACGTTCCAATTGTTCTGTTACGTAACATGAATCAGAGAAGTGGATTATGTAATGGAACTAGGTTAATCGTTGTACAACTTCTTCCAACAATCATCGAGGCCATAATAATTACTGGAACATGTATCGGCCAAAGAGTTTATCTGCCTAGAATCAAATTCGTTCACCATGATCCCGAACTTCCCTTTGTATTCAATCGGAAACAATTTCCCTGCAAAATATCTTACGCAATGACCATTAATAAAAGCCAGGGGCAGTCGTTGCAACGGATAGGAATATATTTACCGACCCCAATATTTGGTCATGGTCAATTATATGTCGCCCTATCCCGAGCTACTTCACCAGATTCGATAAAAGTGTTAATTCATAATGAAAACAGGGAATGTAGTAATCGTACGAAGAATATCGTATATAAAGATTTCCTTTCATACATAGACAGTTTACAGAATGCATAACTGAACCGCAGATATATGTGATCATGTATGCATATAGATAGAATTGTAATAAGCGTATAAATCTTAGTTTAATATTCTGCTGATTAAATTTCTCTTTGCTACTAACGACTGTGACTTCTTTTTTCACAACAGTTAGATATGGTATACATCGCAGAGCTGGAGTATGGTTGCGAAGGATCACCGTTGGAGGTCAGAATTCTAAGGAAGTGGACCCCTCATTTCAGAAACAAGGAAACGTGGTTCTTGGCGGTGGATGAACATGTATACACTTTATACACATATTACGTGTTTTCTGCATTTTAATAACTGATAAATCAAAAAACGTGACTATTGACAGGGAGATGCTATCACAATTCTTGGAGAACAACAAGGACAGAAATTTCTTCAATCGAAACTTCAAGTGCAGAAATGCTACGTATTGGAACTGTATTCGTGTACTGAAACGAATAAATATCAAAGGGTAATCAAAAATACACTACATCTAAATGCCGGTGAGGCGTCGAAGATCACACCAATGGACGAACGAGAAAACATACCGCATTCATTCTTTGATTTCATACCCTTACAACACCTCCATGCGTTTATGGGTACGCCTACATATTATCCAGGTAAGTAAACTGTAGCATCCCGTTCATAAGGTATTCCGAATGCAAACCAGATTCTATGCAAACTAAGAAACTGTTATCCTTACATTCAAATCGTATAACACAATAAATAAATAAGCCTAACACGGAAAATGTTTATGCAGATTTCGTTGGGAAGTATAAGAGACAAGCGCTCCGCAGCAAAAGCAATGGCGATCCGTTCCTATTGCTGACGTTAACTGATCTTGCGTAAGCACCCACATTACCAAAATGCCCATACCTTTTCCAATAAACAACGATAACAATATAACCCTGCGATTGTTCTGATTCGTATACATTGCAGCGGGCCGGATATAACCATTACTCTGTGGAAAGAATGTGTGGAAGATCCAGAAAAGGTCGACAATAATGCCTTGACAACTGTTACACCCGATACGCTTATAGCAGTTACGAGTGTGAAACCTGGGATATATCAAGGTAAAAACGTCTTATTTTACAAATGATTATTACTGTAATTATTTTCAAAAAATAATCAAAAATAATACATATAGAAAACATTGCAGATTTATTGAGGTTATCATCAACCGACGCTACTCATGTGATTATAGATCCACAGTTGGAGCCGGATTCGGATCAACTTCAACAACTGGCTACAACGCTTACCGAATCCCCAGTAACCACTCTACACCCTGTTATGACTTTAATAGACTTGCAATCAAAATCATACGAGTCGATTGCAGTAAGTATTTCAACCACCTTATCTATAATAGTTAATTCAAGAAATAGATATAGGAATATACGTGCATAGTGATACATTTCATAACTGCACTATGACAGCGGAAGGTAATCGCTGTGAATGCACGGATTGTTGAAACGGATATTGAAAATAGTTGGTATATTGCATCGTGTCCGGAATGCAAAAGCAATATATCAAAGCAAAGAGGGAATTGGTTCTGTCCAAATCATGGACCAAAATCTGATCCAAACTTTTTGTAAGACAACAAATATCAAATACACATTCTCCTGGTATAAGAAAGTAGCAAATTAATATTCCGCAATGTTTTTGCAGCTACAATCTCAGGACCACCCTTACAGACGGAACAGGCACGTTACAAGCTATAGCCACAGATTCATGTTTACAAAAACTGTTCGGGCGCACTTGCAAAGAGACAATTATAGATGATGGCTACGATGATCGTAAAACACTACCCCCATCATTTAGAAAGCAAGGTATGAACACCCACAGGTTTTTAGTTGAAATGACGAAAAAATCCACTCCAAACAACATCAAATCAATTTCGTTATAATCGGAAAAGAAGAATCACCACAAACACAATTCTCCACGATGACTTCGAAACAGTGTCAGGAAACGCTAACAATCGCAGCCACCCCGCACCAACTTCCATCATTAACAGCTACAGAAAGGACTCATGCAACGCCACCACCGCCAACCCCTACAACTCCGGATTATGGTAAGAAACTCGCATGCTCAGACACAACAAAGAGTAAGGAAAATACTAAGATTCCAGCAGCACGCCAACTATCGTTCCAAACACCAGGTAATTACATCCAAATAACTATAGATTCGTATATATATATACTGAGAGCTTTCAACTCGATAATGCAGACGACTCTGCCAATGTTGACACAACAAACAAAACTGGAAACAAACGCAAGCAAACATAAACGACAGGTACACTACGTATAAACCATACAATTAATACAACAATTCTAATAGAAACACATTTCAATATGCAGATGAACTCAAACCCATCAGTCCCACCAAACGTGAAAGATTTCCAGACGAATGAAGCAAAGATTTTACTTTAGTAACAACGTAGAAGAAAACTGAAACTCTTGTAACAAGTTATAACTTTCGTAGGCCAAAGACACTATCGGTAACAGTGTTAGATAGACAATATTTTCAACGTTAATGTCTATCATAAGCGACAATTTTCACTACTACAGGTCATTCTATACCAAGAAACAACCGTTTGTACAATCACGCACATTCCAAGTATTTACAAGAACAACAGCGTAAAGAGAATTGATAACATAATGAAAACACATTTACTTATTAGACTCGACCCCGACAAAAAGACAAAGACTGTTGCACGAGGTCCCCTAGTTGTTATCCAAATCTCATGTAGTTCATTCGTTAAAGTGTTTGACTTTGTTATTGTAGGTTGCATGTTCAATTTTTGGGAATGATATTTCTTTTTTCACTTTTAAACCAATCTATTTCCTCTATTTCTTATTCTTACTTTATATAAATTTATTAAACTAATGATAAATTTTTTTTTAATATATAATTACCTATATATAAGTAAAATATAACATACGATTTTATCATTTAAAACTTCTTAAAAATCATTCCAAAGAAACGCAAACCCGATCAAATATACATATAAGTTTGACCAACTTTAAAAAAAAATCTGAAATCACCCCTGGACTCATACATTACTTTTTCGAAATAATTATCTCTGGTTAGAAAGAGAATTGGAATGTCCAACAATTTCTTGGTTTGTGTTGGTTAATGGGAAAGGAATGATAATGGATAATGAAAGTTATTAACCTCATTTTAGTGGGTAATGGATTATTGGGTAATTGGGGGTAATGATGGGTAATGGATGATTGAATTATATGAACCAACCTTGTTTATTCATTATCATTATCATTCATTACCACCTATAACCCCCAACCAAGCGGCCCCTCAGAGTACCCAACTAATGAAAAAAAGTAACAAGTTGCTTTAACGGAAACATGTTACATTAAGTGGGTTCCACACCCAAAAATCTAAAACCATGCTAACAACGTGACCAACCACACAAAATCATTTCACCTAATACCAAAAATTACATCCTTGTGCCTTACTATTCCTATTTTAGAAACACATGCTACCCAATTGGTTGAGATGCTATGGCACCCCGCTTGTGGCGGAAATGTAAGATGTAACCGATTGACAATCATCATAACATAAATATAACAATAGAGAAATATTAAATGCAATAGTAATAAGAAAAGTGTTGTGATATTGCCATTTAACAAGAAAATTATATTTGTCTTATGTACACGTCATACACTACAGTCAAAATATTTAACAAAAAGTAAATGATAATGAAGTATTTCAAATGGAAAGATATAGGCATGCAAGCCCGAAATAATGCAACGTATTAATAATGGAAGTTCTCCAATGCAATGCGTAATCTAGAAGTGTTCTAAAGCCAAGTCTCTATGCTACGTCCTCTGTCTGCTCATTACATGAAAGTAAAGCTCAAAAAATCAACATAAAGTTGAGCGAGTTCATTGAGTAGTTTAAAAAAAAGGATTAGTAACCAAACCATATCATCATAAGCAGTAGTGTATAAAAGTTGTGTAACAAATGCATACAAGTCACAAAACAATCATCACAATAATTTGTAGTAGCTACGCTACTGGTCGGCAAGCAACATTTTGTCGATAAGCATGCACCAAGCATGTAGAGCCAAATACACTAACTGCATCCTGTAATAGTCACACTATTGTATGCATCAACAAGTACATTATGTTGATACGCTTGTAACATCAGTAGGATGTATCCTGATGTACAAGTAAGATCCACAATCAACAATCCCACATAAGTTTTGAAAAGATGCATTGTTTTGGTTACATTTTTTATGATTACCAAAAATAGTTAGTTTCCAGAAATAGAAAGTTCTATTTATGGCAAGTTTCCAAATATAAAAGGTTTCGATAAATAGGGAAAATCTATTTATGGTAAGTTTCTGAAAGTTGAAACTTTCCTTTCTCAATAAGTGGTGAAACCCTTTATCAAATCCGTTTTTTTGGTTGAGCTTTATTTCCCCCCGATTTGTTTAAAACCATGTAAAGATAGTAAAGATAGGACAATGAACTCATTTCTCGAAATAAGCAATAAACGACACTACTCAAGTAGTGTAAATGTGTGTATAAACGGTAGGTCACAAGCTAAGTCCCGACTAAATGATGAGCTTCCCTAAATGAGTGTAAGTTAGGAGTCGTGAGTAATATGTTTTCAAGTTTTCTAATCCCGTTTAATGTACATTTAAAGATGTCAAATTAACCATTTCATTTAACTTGTACATGTGAGATTAATCGATAGATTTATACAAAAAGATCGAAAACTCAGCAAGTATATACGTTCACTAACACAGTCATATCTAGAGTTTGAGAAAGAATTAGACAACGAATCTTATACGTACGGAAACTAGACTCAGAGTGCTACATCAAGGATTCTGGATTCATCAAAATTGAATTAATTATGACTCGGATATGATCGTTACAAAACAACTTATATAATCTGTCCAAAACGTTAACTTTTATAGATTGAGTTTTAAAAATGATTTCAAGATAACCGATGAACAATTAAACGATTTTAACACTTTTTAATATGTTTAGGATATGCTATAAAGTAACAATAACCAATTCCACATTATATAATAGTTTGCTAAACCATTACACGAAATGAAGTTGTAGAATCCTAACGAAACCGTTTCAGAATTCAGATTAGACCAACATTAGCATTTGTATGATTTGACCAACCTATACATTGAATTAGACATCGAGATTACTGGCGTTGGAAAGATAACTCAAAGAAGTAAAACTTTGATTTAGATGTCTTTTAACAATACGGAATTGAGATCAACTTATGGCATCACGAACAGAGAACTAAGAATCTGATTAGGAACAACAACCTTTACAACATGACTCGTATAGATGTTTTTAAATATCCAACGATCACTTAAATTTACCAAAAACTCCAGATCACATCTTTGATATATTAATAAGAACTTCATGTTTTAAAATCTCCACTTTTACACTTTTAAGTCACACAACAAGTGAATACAAATTCGGATATAGAAACCAACACCAAAACACAGTTTAGACCAACATTCACTAAAAATTAGTTTTAGAGAGTTTGGCAATGGACTAGACCACGAGGCTTACATTTTTGAAAACTAGACTCCGAGGGATATAAATTTGGTTTAGACATAAGTTAAAAATACGAATTTACAAGAAAGTTATTACTCGTGCAAAACAGTACAAATTCCAGATCGGCAAACAGATTTTTACAAAGAAAACTCTAGCATGTAATAACGTTAAATAAACACACCCAACCATGGATTTTATGACCTGAACTCGAATCATAATTGTGTACCCTTAAAAAACATATATTATATAAATGAAAATTATCTAAACAAAATATCCACGATCTCGTTTTAATAACAAACAATCTACTAGAAACCTTAGATCACCAAACCCTAATTACACACTTTTAACAAAGTTGTATTTATAAATCTTTTATTAAACGTTTTCATAATCAAAATTTCATAAACATCAGATGATAATATAACAATAAAGATGGATGAAGATTCATACCCAACGATGAAAACAAGCGTACGTATGCATAAGACTCTCGGTTGGTGATGTGTAAAATCTAGTTTACTTTTTAAACTCGAAATACTCTTTATAGGACTACACACTTATAGGCAGTAAACCTAACTGTGTATAGTATAGTTCATGTAAATCGGATTAGTTCGCAGGGACTACGTTAGTTTTAAATTCAGAATTAATAATACTATTTGTTTTGGGTGTTTGTGACCGAACTGTCACTTTGCTTAGACTAATTTGAAAGTAATTTATAACGTGAAAACATTGATTGAAAGATTGAATGTTTTAAGAAATCAATTAAGGGAAAGACATTTGTTCGGGTAATTCACTAATGATCCGATTTAACTTATTTAATTGAATATTTTCTATTAACTTTTTAAATGTAAAACCAAGTTCCTTTCGAATACCTAGTTAACTTTAATTATCTTAAACTCTACCGCTCATCTCGAATATAGTAAAATTCGTAAATAACTAAGCTTTAAGAATTAAGCTGATGTTTATGATTTAATCTATCAAACTTCCTCTCGAATAGTTTATCTAGTTGTCTAATCCAATCTCTTGTAATTATAAACTAGCGATCTCGTTTTAATCTAATTACCTAAGTTCTAATCAATTATAGACCGATTGATTGTTTCTTCTCAATTGTTTAACCTAGTTCTAGATTCCTTTCGAATTCCTAGACTTTCAATCAACCAAAAGAATATAAGAACTAAAACAATATTAAGATTAAAATAAGAACGGATCTACGATTAAACATGCAACATCAAGAATAACATCCAATAAACATAAAATAAATCATAGCATAAGATCCCTAATCCAAACAAGTGTTAAAATACTTAGCTACTCATGTTCATGAAAGAATCCAACAAAAATAAGTAAATAAACATTGTACCAATCGATGTTAGAAAAGAGAAAGGTTTTGGAATAATCGTTGTTGAAAGATCTCTTTTCCAAACTAGTTTCCTAGCCCTTCTTGCAGCTCCAAATTCTATATCTAGACCCTTGAGTCGACCTCCAAAAAGTTATTTAATCTGTGAGGTTTACGTTTCTATTTATAGGGTAAAAATCCGGAATCCTGAAAAGCTGAAGTTTCCTTCAATAGGTCGCATTAGCAATGGACAACGTCGGAGTCCATGCTTTCCATATTGTATTCGAACTCAAATTTGTCCCGGTGCGCCGCAGCTCTTCCTCACTACGTCGCAGTGAGGTGTTTCTCGAACTATCTTGCTCATTTGACTTGCCCAATGCGTCACATATCTCATTTAGTGCTTCGCAACACCTGACCATATCATCACTTCTCATGTTTTTGGTCATATTCATGCGTTTCTTCGTCTAAACAACCACTTTTCGATCATATTCAACCTGTCACTTGAATAAAACACTTTTCACACCATTAAATGCAAAACCTATCATATCCATCATGATTTAATACGAAAAACAACCAAATATCGCATATAAATAAACATATAAATATGCGATATTAGTTGGAAGAAAACAATATGAAGGAATTAATGCAACACGTTGATTCTCTTTGCCAAAAGCTCCACGAAGTAGCAAAGATGATAGACGACGATCGATTAGGGAAGGTTGGGGGTTTGGGGTTTGATCGACATGAAGAAAATACAAGAAAACTAAGTGTCGACTAGGGTGAAAGGTTTTTGGCCGAATGGGGTTGTAGGGGGGGGGGGGGGGTGGTTTGGGTTTTGTTTGTTATTTTTTTATTATCTTTTTAAACTTCTAAGTCCAACACGTTTAACCGGGCTAAGACCAAATTAATAACCACAATAATTAAACAAAACTAACCAAACCCGAATAATATAATACGACTCGAGATTAAATACGAATTTAATAGAAACACGAACTCGAAAATATTGGATTAACTAAAATAGAAAGCTTTACTTTGTTTTTCCGTTGAATTTCCAATATCAATTAGAGTTTACATACTCTGAAAGACAATCATAAATCTGTTACGGGATTAATTCGTTACGGTATGTAGAAGTTCATCTAACGGGTTATACTTACTTGTGCACCTAGAGTATCATACCAATCCAAAAATGTACATATGAAACACACATGAAATCCTCAACCAATACACATCAACATAGTATAAAACAACTTTATATAATTTTTTTTTAATAAGAGTCAGTAATGAGTTACAAGCATACTAGTCTAACTTGAGACGGAAAAAGTGGCGGTTGTCACATATGTCATTTGTTTTAAAAGACAGACTCATACATACCCGATGTATTTGGGTATAACGAGACTTGAATCTTAAAACTCAATAGAGGTAACACATCTACATCCGAGTACATACACCATTAATTCCAATTCAAATTGTTCGAATTCGATATGTGAAAGAGTATCTTTATTTTGTTTTCTCGGTTGTCGTCTTCTTCGGTTTATTCCTTGACCGATTATATTTATTCCATATGGAAATATAAAATGAGAAGAACGAAAACATGGATGAAACTGGCAGTAGATGATTAATTAAAATAAGAGACATATGAACACATGGAAAACAAATTCAAACCAACATTGGGTTAATTGTTTGAAAATTCATCGAACTTGTCACTCAAAACTATTGTATGCATCCAAATATTATATGCTCTAATGTATTTATCAAACATTTATATAACGCTATTATATGTATTAAATGACTTGTAACTTGTTATTTGCTGATTTGGCACCGGTTTTTACCTATGTGGATTTTATATTTTACATTTTTAGTTAAATTAATATATATATATATAATTATTTCCTTTCTTTTAATTACTATATATATATAATATATATATATGAGTTAATTTATCTATCAACAACAACCAAAACAAAACCCTGCAAATAGCAGATCACAAACAATCTTCACAACCTTAAAACCTGCAAAATTCCAATTCCATGGCTTCTCCACCTCTCGCCAACTAATCCACCATGAAAACCTCTCAATTCATCACTCAACTAATCAAAACCTCACCATCACATCACCACCGCCGTCGCCACAACTAACCCAAACCATACATATCCCGCCCGATGGACCCTCGGCGACCGTCTCGTGTAATCGATCCCAAAGTCCGAAAAGTCGGCTTTTTCACTCCCGGTCCACCTCCAGACTGGTCTCAATCCGGTCCGGTTACTCAATCCCCGATCTCGAATTCGCTTTCTCCGGTTATGATCCCGCCTCTCCGGTTATGTGCGCACATATATGATATGTTGGAATAATCTTTTACCAAACATTCAAATTATTAACATATCACGAGCTGTTGGAATAATTTGAGTGAACAGGTTAATGAAAGAAAAAAATGGCTAAAGTGAAGGTTTGATTACTTAGGTGAATTAATATTTTCGATTTGTTTTTGTTTGATATAGTTTCACATAATCAATTTGGGTTAGATCCAGGTTTTTGATTTGGTTTTTGGCGGTGGGAGTGGCGGCAGAGATGGTCGTGGTGGACGGCGTCGGATGGTGGTGGGTGTGGTGGTGGTGGTCGGATTAAGACGTGCATAGGGGAACGATTGGATGCCGCCATGGAGAGTGATTATGATTAGGGATTGATTTTAACATAGATCTGTTAACTATTGAAATCGTTATGAATATGATGAATTAATGTATATGTATATGTATAAATTGTGTGGTGGTAGCTGTGAATTTGGGATGAATGGGAATGAATAGATTATAGATATAGATGTATTGTATGTATATATATATTGTATTTTATTTTTTGACTTTGAAAGGTGACATGGCAGTCCACGTCATATGGTCAATCATTCAAAAACTCAGGGTGACCGGCAACCTTTTAAACAGGTTAAATCATGCTGACATTAGACAAATTAGGAAAATAAATGAATACAATAGATGGTTTAGAAGATGGATGCATACAATAGTTTTGGATGTAAAATTCGATGCATTTTCAAACAATTAACCCAACCAACATTTAACGATACCTACTTGAATTTGCAACATTAGAGTTTATACTTTATGTGGTTTTCTGTTGACCCAATATCAATAAAGGACATCGAACATAAATACCAGTAACTGTTTTCTATAAATATATATATATATATATATATATATATATATATATATATATATATATATATATATATATATATATATATATATATATATATATATATATATATATAGAGTTGGTTTCATTTAAGAACCATGTAAATATTTAGGAACCATTAGGAACCAATATTCACCAGTATATATATATGATATTCACCAGTGTATATTTAATATGATATTCACCAGTGTATATACATATAATATTCACCAGTGTATATACATATAATATTCACCAGTGTATATATATATATATACATATGCTTTATATACACTGGTGAATATCATATATATACACTGGTGAATATTGGTTCCTAATGGTTCCTAAATATTTAGTGGTTCCTAAATGAACCCACCTCTATATAGATATATATATATAAGACTTTGCAAACAATAGCTTTACGGGTTATTAGGTTATTATCAAGACGTTATTACATTCGTTAAAAAGTAGCAGTATATTTTGCATTATTACTATTACTATATAGTACATTTATCATAAGATTATAATTAATATTATATTATATAAATATATATTTTATGATATTATTATAATACAATATATATATATATATATATATATATATATATATATATATATATATATATATATATATAGAGTTGGTTTCATTTAAGAACCATGTAATTATTTAGGAACCATTAGGAACCATTTTTAGGCAAGGTGGCAATTTTGTAATTAAACTCAAGGTGGCAATTTTGTAATTAAGTCAAAATTGAGAGCCAAATTGGAAATCAATTAAAACCACTTTAAAATCCTAATTAACTTTAAATTAACATATCTAGAGTATAACTAGGTTTTAGGAAAAACTAAATACACCATTAGAACAAGCATTTAATTATCTTTCCAACGAGCACCCACTTGATATACTTTTGACGACTTTTTTTTTTTTTTTTTTTACAGTGAGTTTCGGTATATACACTAGTGTATATACTAAATATTCACCAGTGTATATACTAATTCACAAAAAATACATCTGAACCATATATACTATACACTAGTGTATACATTATATTCACTAATGTATAGTTATACACTAGTGTATTTATACACTACAGTAGTGTATTTATACACTAGTGTATACACTATATTCACTAATGTATAGTTATACACTAGTGTATTTATACAATATACACTAGTGTATACACTATATTCACTAATGTATAAGATGTATTCTCTATTGAATACATGGTATTCACTGGTGTATATTGTATATTCACTTGTGTATATTGCGTATTCACTGGTGTATATTGTATATTCACTTGTGTATATATATATATATTGTATATTCACTTTTGTATATTGCGTATTCACAATTAAAAGGAAATTAATATAAAGATTCGTATACATTAGTGAATATAGTGTATACACTAGTGTATAGTGTATATGGTTTAGATGTGTTTTTGGTGAATTAGTATATACACTGGTGAATATTTAGTATATACACTAGTGTATATACCGAAACTCACTAAAAAAAAAAAAAAAAAAAAGTCGTCAAAAGTATATCAAGTGGGTGCTCGTAGGAAAGATAATTAAATGCTTGTTTTAATGGTGTATTTAGTTTTTCCTAAAACCTAGTTATACTCTAGATATGTTAATTTAAAGTTAATTAGTATTTTAAAGTGAGTTTTAATTGATTTCCAATTTGGGGATTTGACTTAATTACAAAATTGCCACCTTGCCTAAAAATGGTTCCTAATGGTTCCTAAATAATTGATGGTTCTAAATGAACCCACCTCTATATATATATATATATATATATATATATATATATATATATATATATATATATATATATATATATATATATATATATATATATATATATATATATTTATATATATATATATATATATATATATATATATATATATATATATATATATATATATATATATATATATATATATATTATTTTATTATGAGTTAATTACATAAATCGTCCGAGCGGATTATCTCAAATTATGTATTTCGTCTTTAAGTTTAAAAAATTCAATAAATCGTCAATTTTCAAAAACTAATTACGTTTTCCGTCCCTCAATTGCCCCTATTACAGAAATTTCGTTCTTGGCTCCAGTTACAGAATTCGGCCTTAAGGTAATGGTTAGTATACTTTTGAAAGTAAAACTTATTTTGTACAAATTTTAATATCAAAAGTTATTACGGGTAAAATAGTAAAATGGTTATTATACTTTTTTAAAATTTATTATATAAACATATTTAAATAACAAAGTAAAATAAATCTAGAGCAAAACACGTTTTATTAACCTTTTGTTTTGATATTCATATATTCTTCTTAACAAATTTAATAGAAGGGGAGTTATTATCAAACGAATAGAATCTTCACAACAAAAGAATGTCTAGGTGTTAATAATTCATTAATTACTTTATTTAATTTCAAGTTTTTTTATTTTTATTTAGTTGGTTTATTTTTCTATCGAATGAATAGTCTCATTCTTCTTTATTTAGTTTTAACTTTTTTATATTTACGTTGGATTATTTAGTGGTTTGATGTATTACATATATTTTTGTTCTTTATAGAGGTTCCATGTTTTTCAATTTTAGCAATTAATTTCGTCGCAAAACACGGACCAACCATACTCGTTAAGAAAAAACTTCATAGAAACTATTTAAGGAAACTGATTAATATACAACATTTGATTTGATACACGTAATAACCCGTTACCACTAACATATAAAACTATTATTAGCGAAACCTATTTTTTAATTTTCCGAATTATGATAGACTTATTAGAGAGGGTACTTGGTTTGTAGCATGTTTGATGGGGGCAAAATGTAGATAGGTCAATAAGTGCCAGCAATTTGATGTATGAACTATTCGATTGGGCTAGAGACAGGGGTCCCCAACTCAAGCTTCCTACTACCTCTCTTAGAAATTACCAAACACTCTTTTTCATAACTAATAAATGAGGTTCGAAATTATCATTATTTTCCCTATTCGGGCGGGTAAGGGCAAGGGTGTATTTGCGTAAGTAATTGGAGTTTAAATTTGTATTTGAATTTGAGCTAGAGCTTAAATTTATGGTCGAGATTATAATTTATATATAAAGATAAAAACCATAGTTTTTAAATGAGTTGGATGTGGAACTTATAAATATAAGAAAATATAAAAAGGATATATACAAATAATGTTTTAATTAAAATAAAAGAATATTTATGTTATTTTATTTATCATAAGTCCAAACCTTTTTTATAAACTACTTTAAGTGACTTATGATTTTGAGACTTATGAAGGGACTTATAGAAAATAATAAACTTAAGTCTCGATAAACCATCATAAGCCCTTCTGTCAAAAACACCTGGAGTATAATTCGTTTTGGTTCGATTATGACCCAAAACCAAAATATTCGATTAAAAACTGATTTAAAGGTGGAGTTAAAGAGTCTAAAAAAATTAATAATTAAATTTAGGTATAAATAATTGACTAGTATTTAATTTAACTAACTAGTAGCGTACCTACAATATGTGACGGGATACTAAAGAACGTACACAATTGACTTTTTAGTTTGTGATTATTTTATAAAAAGTAACTTCAATAAAGCGTAAGTTTTTCACCTTTTGAAATAACATTTTTATTATTCATGCAAAAATTTTATTCTATTTAACATATTATTCTATACATTTATTAATATTATTTTATATAAGTTTATTTTTACTATTTTTTAAATGAAAATTGGTTACACTTTTAAGTGATATTAAGCATTATTAATAAGAACATTTAAGTATTATTAAGAAAATTATTCATTATTTTCAATGATATTATAACTATTGTGCAAAAAAAAATGAATGATCAATTTGAATGAATTATGACTATTTATTTTAGATCAATGGTTAAGATTTTATCTTTTTAAAATCCAAACTTAAAATTAAAATTAAAAAGGTTAATATGTTTTTTGTATAGGAGTAAAGATAAGTTATTGTTTATTGTATATTTGTATTGGTTTGATGATAGATAATATAGTATTGGGCTTTGTTAGATGACGAACGAAGTAATGTTTGGGCCAATGTTTTATTGCCACGAACATCGTGTTTTTATTTTTCTATGTCTCGAACTCTTCTTTCCTTGTCCCCTACCCTATCTCCATAATTCAATTAAGATTCTTGGCACAACACTACTAGTTTAGGTACAAACTTCTTAATCAAGAATTATTTGTTTAATAAGGAAATACTTTCTATGAGGACTAGAAACAATCTTGCTTAAGATTTAATCAATAAAATAAACACATCTAAATAGAAAATGATACATCATGCTTATGACTGTTGTAGTTTGATTTAACCAGTGACAAATCTGTCAATATACTTCGATCTACAGTCGGGAATTTTCTCGAGTAAATTCTTTTCTTCACTTGGTACAGAATCGTTACACGTAATCTTTCAAACGTGTTATATGATCACATCAATAACTTAACCCTGTTTATACTAGTAGACTAAGTGGGTGTTTTGGGATTATAGTTTATTTGTTTGTTAATCGAATAATCCCTGAAGTTCATAATTTGTATTTGTCCTACACAAGAAGTTTGTCCCAGTAAAATATATTTTGGCTTAGAGCCAATCATTTATTGTTGAAGATGGTAGCAAACCTCATCGATGACTAGTGGGTAACTAAGTCGAGACAACTCGTGATTTATCCAAGATTGACTCGAAAAATAATCAAAATCGTCTCGTCATGTTAAGTCCGAGTACTGAAATACTCAACGCGTAAATATAGCGAACCTTACTATGCTTAGTAATTTTATCCTTCTGTACATCTATATTTATATAATTATCATGCTATCTATCCGAATCTGACTTAAGTCAAGCTTGAAGATATTAAGTTGATATTTAAAGTTGATTGGATTAATGGTTAATAATTATTATTTATATATCAATATTGATTAGTTATGTCGATTTGAGGTGAGATGGAAAGTATCGATTAATCAACCGAGCCCGACTCGAGCTTGAAAATTAAAGGTCAATCGATTGTGGGCCAAGTTTCGAGCTTCGAGTGTGGTAATTGATTCGAGTTCGAGTTTAACACTTTTACGGTTCGACTCCCCCTCAATTACACCACTATTGACAACAACAAGGTTTGAGTCTACATTAGATACCTTAATTAGAATTTGCCTAAAGTGATACAATAATAGATGTATAAAAAATCATGCATGACTTAATGTCTAAACAACATTTAACGCTGTAGTTTTATCACTTTTAAGGTGGTCTTTAACAGCTAAATCCGTACATAAATTGATTGTATAATAATTAATGAAGTGGTTGTCCAAAAACTACAAATAATCGATTTTGGTATAATACAAGATAATAAAGCATTATAATGATTTTTTTAAAAACCACCCTTAGATGACAAAGAGAGGGAACCTAAGGAGAGAAGAGGTTTAGCCATTTCCCTAATGGTCGAGCGAGTAACTATGTCCCTTGATATGGACAATATCAAAATCCTTAGACAAAACTCTCTAATCAATCCATTAGATTATTTGATCTTAACTGGCAAAAGTTTCAAATCCTTAGAATAACTAATAACACTTATATATCTAATGCATTGATGCATATATATACTTACTAACCCAACCAAATACCCACCCACCCACCCACCTGGTATAAAAAAAAAAAATACAAAATGCTGATATAATAATTATATAAATTATTTGCTTTTCCACGGTCAATGGATGCATTATTATTTGTAATCCTAATCTTAATATAAAATCCATTATTTAATTTTAGGTTTGTTAACAGTTATACATTTTAGTTTATTGTTATACTAGGCGTATTCCCGCGCGTTGCGCGGTGATAATTTCTAAAAAGATTTGTCACGAACAATGATCAGAATAGGGAGTTTTGTGTCTTTAACCGCCACCGACCTGCTACTTTCTAAAATTAAAACATATGGTTTGTGCCTATTTCCTGCTATTTTCTGTTTCACTCGAATGTATAAAACTCAACTTCCAACAATAACACATTTATTTACTCAAACACCTTCTCCTCCACGGAATTGAAAATGGTAAATATTGTATCGCTTGCCTCATCAACAACATGCACATGGACCCTATATCTGCAACAACGAAAACAAACATTACAAAAGGCAGGAATTTGGTAGGTTAATACCATAGTCCCTACATAAAACAACTCAAAACAATAACCTTATCATAGGATAGTTCAAGTTTACGAACCGATGTTGCAATGTTGAAACAGATACGGTATTGATTCGGGACAGCTTTATATCCCATTTGACCTTCAATCACTCTGAACCTCGAGATTTGATATACCTGGCCCTCTTCGAGAAGAGCCTTAAACTTTCGTATATGATTTCTAGTGATGAAACCTTGTATCGAACCGCCCTTTTTGGTAAAAAAAAAAAACATGTAAGAAACTAATTTAAGCCCCCACAGTTTCCATCGTTGTACATAAAAAACATGGTAGAAATATTGTATATTAACTGTTTTTGTGGCGTACCCTTTTTCTGGCTTTTAAAATTTTCAAACAAATTAGAAATTACCTCATCATCAGCCATAACCATCTCCAACCCAAATAAGACATCACCGAGTTTCGTATTTATTGCCTCCCACATTCTACAAAGCCGTACATGAACAACCCAATCTTCTCTAGTTGGGTCAAGGGCGCCAATCTTGGAGTGAGACATGTTTTTCGAAAGAGACATGATTGTACGTAGTTATGGGGCGTGTTGATGCAAAAGTAACTTTTCTGGCGAACTAACTTATATAGAAAAACACAAAACCACCGACCTTTGGAGTACCTAAAAACGTTTGTGTTAATAACTTAGGGTAACTCAACAGTTTAAATATCATTATACCTCAATAATTAGTATACCATTAATCACATTATGGCCGTTCAAACCATTAAGATTCCAAGTGGATACCACTAACTTTTGGAGTACCTAAAAACGTCCGTGTTATTAACTTAGGGTAACTGAGCAGTTTAAATATCATTATACCTCAATAATTAGTATGCCATTAATACCACCAACTTTTGGAGTACCTAAAAACGTCTGTGTTATTAACTTAGGGTAACTAAGGAGTTTAAATATCATTATACCTCAATAATTAGTATGCTATTAATCACATTATGGTAATTAAAACATAGGACAACCAAAGAGTCAGGAGTTTCAAATGCATATCATTTCACTATTTGGAATATCTCACACGTTAGATTGTCGACGACTCTAGATTATAAGTAAGACTACGCGGAGTGGAGAAGAAAAGGGGCGTTATAGGCCCAGTCAGCGGCTATAACGCCCCTAATAACACCCTCCACCACTCCTACAGCGGCGTTATAAGGGCGTTATGGGCGGAGGCGTGGTAGTGGTCACGGCGTTAAGGGCGCTGGCGTGTTTAATTATAGACGTTGTGAAGTGTTTAAAAACTCATGAGCAGAATAATTACCGATTTCGATGATGATGAAGGAGGTTTCGAAGATCTCCTTGGTGGCTGATGATGGCGGTAATGATGGTGGAGAAGGGTGGCGGCCGAACTGCAAAAGGGGGAGGGCGAATTAGGGTTTTGGAGGTGACGGTAGGAAAGGAAAAGGAAAAGGAGATTAGGGTTTTTTTTGTTATTTGATTAAATATGATTAGGGTTTAGGTTAAGTAAATTTTTTGGTGGGCTTGGTCTAGTAATTAGTTTAGACTAGGCCAACCCGATCCTTAAGTCATTTAAACTAAAACTCACTTGTAATTCGGTTATGGAAAACTAGAAAAAAAATGGATGTCCAACGAGACGTAGAAATTAAAATGATAGACGTAAATTAAACCGAGCGATAAATAAGAATTTAACAAAAGTCTATAATTAAAGGTCCTTACACGAGATATAATCTTGTAGTATGTTTTTTTTTACACGATAAATAAGAATTTATCCTTACACGATAAATAAGAATTTAACAAAAGATTTTACTTAACCTAAACCCTAATCATATTTAACAAAAGATTTTACTTAACCTAAACTCTATCACTCCACATCATCATCACCCACACACAACCACTCCACCATTTTCTATCACTCCACATCATCACACATTTTTTCCTAAAATCACACTCTCTTTCCTACAAATCACCTCTATCACTCCACATCATTATCACTTACACACAACCACTCCGCATAGTCTAATAATAGATTTGTTAGATTTAATATTTTCAATCGGATCTTCTTCAATAAATCCATGCACGTATTCTTTTAAAAGAAACACAAAGACAAAAGAAATACATAGGATATACCGAAACACCAAATATTACTCGTATTATGTTTTTCTTATCCGTGCTTGGTTCGACTCATTAACGTCCTTACTAGTGAACCATTCCAATAGTAGACAATGACAACTCTTAATAGCCATGCACCATGACTCGTAAAAACAAGTGAATTCGAAAGAAGAAAAAACATGTTATGTCTATGTAGATATAATGTCACGACATATAAATTCTAATTTGTATCAAGATTTGTTATCCGTATATGAATAGTGAGACAAAAGAAATAAATAAATATATAACAATGATTAATATTCCTTTTGATAATAAACTTGTCCTTTCATTTTCAATCCTAGTCAAATGACCAATATTTTAATTTAAATCTTAGAAAAAATATCATAAATAGTCCTTATATTTGGTTGATTTTTCAAAAACATTTTTTACTAATAAAACAATAAACATGTATTTTGAAGAAACATCTTGTTGTATCTGTTGCTGACACATTGCTGATAACTTGTTATATTTCTACTTTCTTTAAAATAGAAGAAATATGTCTCGATCCACCTATTAAAAATATTTAAGTTTCGACAATTTTGTGACGATCGTTTGATGACCATATATATTAATTCAAATCTAATCTTCAAGCGACTACTAACTTTTGTATTATGCTATAATCTTAAATATAAACACCAACGAGTGTGTTTAAAATGAAATAGTATATGTTAAGAACATTTACCAACTCCAGATGAGTCATTTACCTTAGGGATGACAATACTCGACATGACACAAAACACGACCTTAAACTGACACGAAAATTAATGGGTTACGTTTTATAATATTGACCCGCTAACCCGCCAACCTGTTAACCCAAATTATTTTCGGATTAGGTTCGGATTTGTCTTTGATTAAATGGATCGACCTGATAACTCGAAAACTTTTATAAACTATATTTTATAAATTATAATATATAATATATAATATATTCTACCATATTTAACTAAATAACACCTCATTTTAATCTTATTAATAATAGTTTATCTTTTTTCTTTAGAAACTCTATATTATCATTTTTACCTTTATTAATTGTAAAAATAGAATATAAATAACTTAACTTATTTGTAAATTAAAGTCATTTTCACATGATTTATCCGAAACCAACTCGTCCATACACCAACATTTATAATAAATAAGTTACACGAGTTAGGGTGTGTTTGATAATTTCTTAATGGAACTATTCAACACTGGGTGTTGAACCGGTCAGCATTCAGAGCGTTTGTTTCCAACCTTTGACGACACATTGATGCTGAACGAGCCAAAAAAACTCCCTGAACGACCTTTGACGACACATTGAAATTTGAGTTGAAAAAATGGTGCAAATGTGGTTGAAACTGCCGTTGGTGTTGTTGCTTAAGAGATTTGTAAACCGAATATGTGAAACAAATTTGTTGTCATTTTTAGGTTTTTAAGATCACACCAAGTTGCAATCTCTTACCTTATTCCGATTTCACCTAACTGGAAAATGTAATATAGACTATGGAAAAACAAGACAAGTAAATGACGAACATGGCATACACGAAAATAGACTGATCGTCGTGATAATGAATCCATGACTAACCTACATGATCAAATTGTTAATAAGTTATTTCTGGATAGTATCTCTTCGATCTGTTATAAGTTTTTGATTTTTATTGTTATGTGCTATTTAGGTTTTGTTGTTTATATCATATAATCGTCATAAGGGTAAAATGGTAATTTTTGTCATTCAGATTGTTCATTCAGAATAGTAATCAAACAATGTATTTTCATTCAAAACCATACTCATGAAAAGCCTTTGAACCATTCAATGATAAATCATTCTGTTTTATCAAACAGTTCCTTAGGTTCGGGTTGAGCCCGACAACATGATAATCCGAACCCGATAACCTGAATATGTTAATGGGTTAGGTTTGAGCTAATAATTTCACCTGCCAAAAAGTTGTCAAAGGCTAGAGGCGCACATAAGCGCCAAGGGTTTCTGGAGCCTGAGGGGCGAAGCGTAGTTCAAGGGGCTCCCCTCATGTATATGCACCATTTGCGGAGAACAAGTAAAAAGATTTATAACATTATAACTATCTATATAAATCGTAGATAACATTACAAGACTTAAAACATAAAGTATTAGGACACCAAGTAATACAAAACAATAATAATTTCATGTATAGCACATATAAAATTTACAGGAATAAGCGAGTACTAAATAAGCGTATATATTTAAAAGTCACGCCTCAAACCAATAAAGACGATAACGTATTAGCCACTGAGCCTTTGAGGCTGAGGCGCGCCTTTGACAACTTTACCGCCAACATGTTAACTCAAACTCACCAATTCGAACCAGATCTAAATTAAACCTTTTAACTAAAATGAATTGATGACATTTTAATTTTATTTTATGGTAGCATAAGAAAAGGTATTTTTACCTTTTTTAAAGAGAAAGTCTAAGCCTGAAGATTATTTCTCACCTTTGTTCTATTTTCCATATTGTAGACATAAAAGTTGGACTTTATAATTGGAACACTAACTTTTTAGAATATATGATTGTCAAACGACAATTTGATCTTCTAGAACCCATTTTTTTATGTTGGCGTTTATCATGTTTTTGTAGGTTCTTCTACTAAAAATACATTAATGTAAGACTTATCTTCTAAGTTAGTTTTCTTCAAGTCGTATCAAAGCGACAAAACTTATATATGGAAACCCCTAATTTCAAAATATAACGACGGAAATTGAAAATACGATTCATATTTAGACGGCTTAAAAGCATGAGGCCGTTATCTAGTACGTAGATATCAATGAAGTATATTAACCACACTATTTAGGGCTCTAAAGTTTAGATTAGATATATAGAGGGTGTTTGTTTCGACTTATGTAACCGTCTTGTGAGCATATGTAAGTTTTTATAAGTTCATACGACCATTTTTCCGGCTAATAAGCTTATCAAATTGAGCTTATGGTTTATTCAAAGTCATAATCATAAACTCATCTTGATAATCTTATAAGCCGGAAAAAATGGACTTATAAACTTATGAAAAATTACATAAGCTCATAAGCCAAAATAAACAACCCCATAATATACCTCTGCTTAAAGGAGGCAAACTTGTCTTATAAATGAATGAGATGATCATTTATTAATGTGTAAACCAATAAAGCATGTAACCATAATTCTAAGGATCGTGATTTGTGAATATCATCTTTTCAAAATGGTTATGATTACATGTAATCAATGTTTTTAAAATCGTTTCATTGACAATTTCAGTTTTTTATAAAAAAGCGGTCTGAGCGACTGGACCGGTCAAAACCGATTAAACGAACCGCTCAAAATAAATTAAAATATTCATATATTTATAAAACTCAAATTTATTACATAATGTATAAATTTATTAAATATTTTAATTTTAAAACATGAATAAACCTTTTAGCAAAGCTTCTATTTTTTCTATCCAACGTCAACATTTCAATTTAAATATTTCAAGGCACATGATTGAACTTTTACTTAAAAGAGGCATATTGATTAAATATGTCCGAGTGTGACATGATATTTGGGCCCATTTTTGTAGACCGGTCAGGGCCGTTAATACTTGAGGCCAGGCCCAGTTCAGTCCAGTTTCAAATTCATGTTCTTTAAGCAACTTATGTACCTATCCTCAGTAATGATCTAAATATTTCAAACCGAGAGGTTTTAAAAAACTTATTTGAGAAAACATATAGTTAGTAGATAAACTCTTAGTCGTTATCTTTATGTAACATTACCAATCACCTAAGTTTTGAATGTCTTTTTTTTTTTTTTTTTGGGTAAAATTGTAAAAGGGAAAACTTATCCCCGGTAAATTATATTAGACCAAAAACATTTAAGGACAATGGAATGTGCCTGAAATACTACATTAATCTCAAGCAACGATTGAACAACCGCTAACACAATATGTGACATGCCTAGACTAAAAAGAAACCAAATCATCAATTTATATTGCAATACCGTAATAAAAACTATATTGAACGAAAAATAATTAAAACTTAAAAAGATAATGCAAAATGATAAGCTAAAAAACAAAACCAAAATGAAAATGGAACATATAAAAAGCAACTAAGGAGATGGCTACAAGATTCATATACAAATATAACATATATACATATGGCAATCTATAATAATATATACTAAAGGAGATACATTAAAAATCATATAACAAATCTTTCACTGTTAGATAAGTTTCAAAATTAATTATAAACCTTTAGATTAAAATGATTATGTCATATTACATCATTATTATCTATTTTCAAGTTTAACCCTTCTACTTTAAATACAGTTTTTACTTTCAACTTAAAAAAATATAAAAATAAAAATAATATGGCACTATTTTTTAAAATAATTAAATAGAGTAATAAAACAAAATATTAAAAGATATATTTTAAAACTCCTTATTTTGAATTTGAAACTTTAACTTTTTTAATAAGGTAAAATTGAATATAAAATTCATCGAAAACTACTTGCCATCAATCCAAGAAATAACCTAAAATCTTATATTTGATAGAATGAAATAATAAAAGACACTCAAATGACTCACGTTTAAAGAAAAAACTCTCTCATCGACTATTTAGACACTATTTTATTTCAATCTTACCACATGTTATAATTGTATTAATTTCGATAAATTAACTTCTCTACGTATTCGAACTTAACGTTGATGCTGAAAACAAGTACATATAAACAAAAAAAACAAATATTTGACATCGCAACTCATATTGTCATACGTTGTTAATAATAATACACAATCATATTCGGTTTTTATGTATTATAATTTTATTTTTTTCAATAAAGTTATCCGTATATACACGGAAAGTAAACTAGTAATGTATATAACTATTGTGGTAACTTTATATGTATAAATTATTTAGACTATTGATTGTGGGATAAAAGAAACAAAAGAAAACGGGTATAATGAAAATTTAGTAGCTTAATACAATTAACAATATAAAATAAAAAGTAAATGAAGAAAACTAAAAGAATTTTACTTATTAAAGCTTTGTTTTTTTGTTTAAAATTTGTTAATATACGTTTTCAATATCCGCCGCAACACGAGGGAAAAAATTTCTCGTTTTTACTCATTTGGCAAAGCAATTTCTTTTGTGGGGTTGGTATCGATTATGTCACAACTACTTTGAAATCGTGGTCTTGTCTATTAGTGGACACAAGTTCGACTAATTATGATATAAACAAAATCATTTTTAGGGATTCTTTTGATAAAATATGGCTCTATAAAACATCATAAGACATACTTGATAAAACAGTTTCATCCAACTATGAAAAATTGCCTGGTACTCATATTTTTATCTTCCATATTTAGAGAAACTAGTTTTGTCACCAAAGTAATACAATACATTGGAAGCGAAAACCAACAAAGTGAAGAATTCCCATCAAATGAATCTCTAACAAACAATTTCCTACATAACCCATAGAAATTAGGAAAGTGTTCTAAGGAAGAAGATATGCAAGTAAGCACAAACAACATCTAAAGAGATAGTTTGAGGATAGTACAATTACCTACGAGATTTAATAAAACTTGAGGATTAATTTTTATTGACTGATCTAAGAATAAATAAAATTTCAAAAGGAATCCGATTCTAAACCTACAAAATGAGATGTTCGGATATGCTGGTTTAATTTAACCATCATATATTTTTATTTAACTTAACCATCATAAATTAAACCATCATATATATGACATAAAATGTTTTTAAAAAGAAAACAAAGTTAATTTTACATTTAATTGTAACAAACTCAAAATGTAATTTTTGTTCATTATTTACAATTACAATCCGTATAATAAAATTCGCTACTTATTATTTTCCGATTAAATTGGCACATTTTGATAAATCATGAAATTGTTCTCTTTGGAATTTGTAATTGCTTCAAACGAAAATTCATAAAACTGGAGGTCAAATTATCTAAAGATTATAACCTTATAATCGGTGACGAAGCCATGTTAGTATTGGGGTGGCTATGACCTACTCAACATTTCAACATTACTACTCTTTATATATAAATTTACCTAGATTATTTACGTTGGCTCACCCAATTCACTTTTGAAACAACTAACAATTAATGTTTCCAATTAACAATTAGCAACAACAATCAACGTATATACATTTAAAATATGAGTTCTTTTCTCGATAAACTCTATACTTTTGTCTTCTTTCATCTTCACAAGTTTAAGAAATTATATAGCCTATTATAGCAACGTGACTATTTATAACCATTAATATAAAATATTATCAGAGTCTCGTGGGTACCTTTATTAATAATTAATAAATATATAACCGTATAGGGAACACACAAAGATGTCATGGAATTATTAATTACTATTGTCATTTTCTATATGTTTTAGAACATTCAGGCTATTTAATTAAAAACAAAACAAATTGATATATTATACCTGGTCATACGGAACTTATATCTTTTGTATTATACATTGTATACAAGGGTGGACAGAAATGAACAAATTTACATGATTCACCACTATTAATCTACAATACTTCTTTTTATTCAAAAAATCACATGATTCATATGAGTAAACATAATAACTTCAACCCAATATTTCACTAAAAGTAATTTGGGTTGGCCTCACTAGTTAAAACTACCTTTATTGGAACGTACAACATGATTAAAAAACATACATTTCAACGGCCGGTAATGTATCGTCGTAAAAACTTTTTAACTTGGAGAAATAATTAAAAGGGATAAGATGATGAAAGGAATGACCAAAGCAATAATCTAATTTGGTTTAGAAACCCTTGTTGACACACAAATACAACAAAATGTTTTACATGTTTTAAACCTTTTGTATATATTTGAAAGAAACAATAAATGTACAAGTTTTAATATAAAACGTTTAATAGAGTGGGGACAATGAAGTGACTCTCTTTGTGGCTTCTAAAATGGTTTGAAGTGCCATGTAAAAGAATGCGGAGACCAATTGAAGCGACTCTTCAAAGCATTCCTTTGTGATGTTGAGTGTTTCAGCAAGGTTCAATATAGTACTAGTGGTGATTATAGAGTCAGAATTGGAGGAACATGAGGTCTAGAATCCAAACATGAATTCATTAAAGGATTTTGAGGGATATGTGTTGATAGGGTATTAGCGATTTTGTGTTCATTAAAGGAAATTTGATATGGTCTTATCTCCTAAGCTCAAAAGTGCGTAAAAATAAAATAAAAAGTCCAAAAAAAAGTTTGACAGAGCCTGATCTCAGCTTGATTTCGACCGGTCTAGCTTGTTCATGCCCTCAAAGAGTAGAGCAAGGTTTTTTTTGGTTATGACCTAAATTATTTTAAGAAAAGAAGCTTGGTCTTTTATTTGGGACCCCGACCAAAACCCGATCCCGTCGGGGCTATATACATCTCCTATTTATGAGTGGTAGATATGTTTTGATTTTAGTATATTTAAAAAGGAGTTATCTATTAACAATAATCAAACCGCTTTAATAAAGGAAAGACAAATTTTGGATTAGAATCTTATGGCAAATGAGATTGTTAATTATGCTAAATTTGAAGGAATCAATCTTCTGTTATTCCAAATAGATTTTAAAAAGGCTTTTAATTGTGTTAATTGGTTCTTTTTGCGGGATACAATGTCTCAAATGGGCTTCGGAAATAAATGGTGTAGATTGATTCCCGCGTGCCTTCAATCTGCTTCTATCTTGGTGTTAGTTAACGGTTCTCACACGAAAGAGTTCAAAATAGAGATCGGGCTTAGACAAGGTGAACCGCTCTCTTCATTTTTGTTCATTCTTGCAATGGAAGCGTTGAAGTTTTAGTTCTTGATGCATGAGAGAAAGGGATATTTAATGGCATCTCTCTAAAATAATGGTTCGAATCTTTCTCTCCTGCAATTAGCAGATGACACACTTTTTTTTGGGTTAATGGTCATACTCAAATGTGAGATCTTTGTTGCGTAATCTTAAATGCTTTCAAGATGCATCGGGTCTTAAAGTTAATATTTCTAAAAGTTGCATTTATGGGGTGGAGGTTAATTCTTACCACTGTCATTGCTTCATATTGAATTGTTCATATGTTGTTCTCCCGTTTATTTACTTGGGTCTTCCGCTAGGAAATAATATGTGCTTTGTCAACAGTTGGAAATATGTTGTTGATCGTTTTCTTAAGCGTCTCTCATTTTGGAAAGGTAACCAATTATCTATCGGAGGTCATCTTACCTCGGTAAAACCGTTTTAGGTAGCCTCCAATATTTTATCTGTCTCTTTTTCAAGCTCCGTCGAAATTTATGAATTTAGTTGAATCAATCTGATGTAAATTTTTTGGGGTAGGGTAGATGAAAGTAAAAATCTGATTTGGATTAGTTGGGAAAAAAATTATTGGATCGAGATAAAAGGTGGCCGGGCGTTGAAAGTATTTCTTTTTGCAAAAATCATGAATTTCTTGGAAACTGGAAATAACGTTTCTTAAATAAGCATGATGCTGTATGGAGATAGGTTATCAAGGAGCTTCGGAGAGGCAGAGGCATCGTTGCAAATTGCAATGTGACGACGTACCATCGGTGAGTATGAAAGAGTTTTTTCGGATCTGACCGTATGTGTCAAAACCCAAAAGTCCATAATTGGTATTTAAAAAGAAATAAAAAGGAAACTTATTATCCGGGAAGGACCCTTTTTAACCAGCGGACCGAAAGTAACGAATTGACTAACGGATAAGAGCATTCTCATCAAGGAGACATGTTATTATCCGAATATCATCTATTATAAATACTAATCTCACAACTCAATTAAAAGGTAATCAAAATTCACAAGAAACTCTCTTACTTTATGTTCATATTTTCCCTCCTACTCTTCAATTACTTACTCTCACATCCGAGGTAAACCAGGGGAACTTTCTCCACCCCATTTACTCGATTTGTTTTATCCGAGGTAAACCGTTCTAAGGACCTACATTTGGACCCAAACATCTAAGAATTGTGAAATAAGTAATAAGTGTATGAAAAGGTGAAGGAACACGAATATAACCAAAAGATTTATATTATAAAGCTCACGTAATGTTTACAATTACGAATAATACCAATACAAGTGATACAAACTCGAGACCGTCAAAACAAAAGAGTCACGCTGATAAAACACTATGCTTAGAGATTCGTGACGGCTACATTTATGATCCCAAAGTTAGGTATTTATAGGTGTCCATAAATACCTAAAGAGTCATGTTGCGAAACTCTTAAGTCCGTTAAGAGTTTCGCCAGCGAACACCTTGGGAATAGTTTCGTAACGAAACTAAACAGTTTCGCGAGCGAAATTGTTCTAGCGAAACTCTTCACAAATATAGCAAAACTCTTTACAAATGTAGCAAAACGCTTTACAACTCGATCTAAATACATTGCCAACTACACGACATTTCTTTGAAGTACAAGTTACAATCAATAACGGTTTATGCTCTTACAAAAATCACTATGGGATCAAAATGCAATCTACTTCAAATTATATATGGCTTTTGCGAAGAGTTGGTGTTAATTAACAATGTTAATTAACAATGTTTGTTTTACTAATAGTTGTTAATGTAGATTTGCTTGAGATTTTATAGACTTTGTTAATTCCTTCTTGTGAAAGTACACACATGGGCAGGTGGATTTTAGGAAAGACATGACTTTCTTTTACGGTTTTGAAGAATACTTTTTGGGCTCTTTTAATGAAAGCTAATCTATTTGATTCTCCATTGATATATATTTAATTAATTAGTCCAAAGTATTGCATATTTAAATCACTTGCTCTGCCCTGTTGATGTAAAGGAAAAGTTAATTGTTTATGATATCTTTAAGAACAAGAATGATACTTTTTTTTAAATAACTTTCTTTAATAATGCAACTTCTTTTGTTTTATTTGTTACATGTTCTTAGCATATGAATTTGTTGTTCAAGTTTCCCGATCAGTGTCGTTGTAAAAGGTGTTAGAATTTAGGGTTTGTGATAATCTCGGATTTCTCAATGTATCGTGTATGTTCACTTTCCGTATTAAGTATTTCGACCCTATCAATTGCATGGGGTTGTACGAAATCCTAATCGGGATAATACAATGAGAATTGACAATTTGTGTTCTTGGCAGTGAATCACAAATCAGAAATGTAAAGGATTGATAATTTTCGTGTGTCAAATGAGAATGAAAAACTCTGTATTAGATGCAGAATTGTGACAGTTAGACAGCGGTTAGCGACGGTTTTATGACGGTTTCAACCGTCATAAAACTGTCACAACTTTTGGGAATTAGGCGGAAAATTAAGTAATCAGCTTAAAGCTGATTAGTAAAAATCGTTTAGGTTTTGGGGCTGCAAGGGGCGCTGCCCCTTGACCCCTCAGCCCCTTGACCCCGCAAGGGGGCGACCCCTGCTTTACTGTCGTGGTTGAGTTCATATTAGCTCAACGAGTGTGCACTCCACACTTCCCTGACTCGTTTCCGAGCTGAACATGAAATCACATCATTCTCTAGTAAATCACATTACCTAAATGACCGTCGATGACACTAAAATCACCAACAAACCTCCCCCATTTTAGTGTAATCCTTGATTTACTAAATCATATATAAAGATATATGAACATATATAAAACAAACATAACGAAACAAACAAATGCAAAAATGAAAATGTCTTGCGGTTGAATTTTCATCTTAGTATAATACACATTCCAAATAATCGAAAATCGGGGTGTCGTAACGATTGAACCCGTCAATCCATTTGAATACCTGAAGATACTATACACATAAGTTTCTACAGCACTTTACAATTCATATACTTGACACTATAACAAGCCATGTGTCCCAATCCATTAATGAACATATAGGAAGCCAAGTCCAAGCTTCTTGAAGCGGCAAAACTTCATCTTCACATAGGTGGTCCTTTTAGTTCTTGCACCTGCATTTGCAATTTTTCAAAAGAACCATTAAGAAGGTAAACTTCAACCTAACCATCACTTGCAGGTCTGAACACTTACCTCGGGAAGATCAACATTCGTGTTCCAATCTCTAACTATGAGCTTTCCACATTGAATTCAGCTTCTAACGTTGTATTAGAAGGGAATTGGGTATCTCATAAGTAGTAGATTTATATGGACTTTAATCCCATCCCTATCACCGACTTATTCACTAAGTCCCTAGCCAAACCCTTCGTCAAGTGGTCTGCTAAATTATGATGTGTCCGAACAAACTCAATAGATATAACACCATTCATGATTAGTTCTCTAACCATACTATGTCTAACACCTAAGTGTCTAGACTTCCCATTATATATCTGACTATACGCCCTAGCCATGGTGGGAGCACTATCACAACGAATAGAAATTGGTGCTATTGGTTTCGGCCATATTGGAATCTCATGTATCAAATTTCGTAGCCATTCTTCTTCTTTACCAGCAGCTGCCAATGCTACAAATTCAGATTCCATAGTAGAACCAGTGATGCATGTTTGCTTCTTGGAAGCCCATGAAATGGCACCTCCCCCAAGCAAGAACACCCATCCACTCGTAGAAGATGAATCTTCAACATGATTTATCCAACTAGCATCTGAATACGCTTCTAACACCGAAGGATATCCAAGATATGATAAACCATAATCCTTAGTACCTCTCAAGTACTTAAAGACCCTGGTTATTGCCTTCCAATGTTGTCTACTAGGATTACTAGTAAACCTACTCAATCTGCCAACAACATATGCAATATCAGGTCTAGTACTTGTCATAGCATACATCAAACTACCAATAGCTCTAGAATATTCGAGCTGATCCACAGGTTTTCCTGTATTAGGCATAAGCTTTTTTGCCGGATCCATGGGAGTACTCACTGGAGAACAATCTTCACGATTAAATTTCTTGAGTATGTTCTCAATATAATGAGATTGCGTAATTACAATCCCTTTATTCTGACGTTTAATCTTAATACCAAGAATAACATCAGCTTCTCCCATATCCTTCATTGAGAACCTCGATGACAAAAACTTCTTAGTTTTATCCACTTGATCTTGGTCAGTTCCAAAAATCAGCATGTCATCAACATATAGACAAATTATGACACCATTACCGGTACTGTCAAATTTGCTATATACACACTTGTCAGATTGGTTTAAAAGAAAACCACTTGACAACACCACCTCATCAAACTTTTGATGCCACTGCTTAGGTGCTTGTTTCAGCCCATACAACGACTTAACCAGCTTACACACCTTATGCTCATTCCCCGGCAAAACAAATCCCTCCGGTTGCTTCATATACACTTCTTCATCCAAATCACCATTTAAAAATGCTGTTTTGATATCCATTTGATGGATCACTAGATTGTGTATAGCTGCTAAAGCTAACAACAATCTAATAGTAGTGATACGAGTAACTGGTGCATAGGTATCAAAATAATCGATACCTTCCTTTTGCCTAAAGCCTTGGATTACCAATCGAGCTTTAAATTTGTCAATTGTTCCATCGACTTTCATCTTCTTTTTGAAGAGCCATTTGCAACCTAATGCTTTGCAACCAGGGGGTAAATCAGTTAGAATATAAGTTCCATTTTCCAAAATTGATCCAATCTCATCACCAATTGCTTCTTTCCAGAAAGCAGAATCTCGAGATTGCATAGCTTCATCAAAGGTTCTAGGATCACCCTCAATACTGTAACAATAAAAGTATTGTGATCCCACTTGATCTCTCGATCCCTCAACTAAGTATAGCTGAAAATCAGAACCATATGATTTAGCTTTCCGAACTCTTTTACCTTTACGAGGTTCTGGAATCTCACTTGGTACATCATCAGAATGATCATCCCTTTGAAATTCATCCGAATTTGGTATAATGTCCTTTGGTCTAGGTACTGAAGAAAATCGATTCTCATCAAATATTGCATCTCTCGATTCTATAATTGAATTAATAGAAACTGAATCATTAGGTTCTATTACATAAAACCTATATGCCTTGGAATGCTCAGCATATCCCACAAAGATGCAATCAATACCCTTTTCACCCAAAGTTTTTCTTTTTGGATCAGGGAGCCTCACAACGGCTCGACAACCCCAAACTCGCAAAAATGACAAGTTGGGTCTTTTCTTATACCAAAGTTCATATGGGGTAGTCTTGTTCCTTTTATTAGGAACTCTATTCAATAAATAACAAGCCGTTAACATGGCTTCTCCCCAGAACCCCTCACTCAAGCCCGAGTAAGATAACATGGAATTAACCATTTCTTTAAGAGCTCTATTTTTCCTTTCAGCCACACCATTTTGTTGTGGTGTGTAAGGAGCTGTTGTTTCATGAATAATTCCTACAGATTGGAAAAATACAGGATCATAATATTCACCACCTCTATCTGTGCGTAAAGTTTTAATTAAGTCATTTTGTTGCAATTCAACTTCTGTTTTATAAATTCTAAATTTATCTAGGGCTTCATCTTTAGCATGTAGTAAATAAACATAGCAAAACCTAGAGGCATCATCTATAAAAGTTGCAACATACTTCTTATTGCCTAAAGATGAAGTAGCATGAAAATCACATAAATCACTATGTATCAATTCAAGTATGACAGATTTCCTTGTTATACTTTTAAAAGGTTTTCTAGTGATTTTTGTTAACATACAAGTTGTACATTTATCATGTTTTCCATCAATAATCGGTATCAAATCATCTTTAGACATTTCAAGCATTCTTTTATAGTGCACTTGTCCTAAACGAGCATGCCATAATGAGGAATTAACAACAATAGAAGAAGACATATATACAGAATCTGAATCATTAGGAACTTTATTCAAATTCAACATAAACATACCATTGTTATAATAACCAAATCCTACAAACACACCACATTTCGATAAGATATACTTATCGGATTCATACACTTGTTTATATCCACACTTATTCAACATAGGACCAGAAACTAAATTCTTACGAAGTTTAGGTACATACAACACATTAAACAAAGTAATAGTTTTTCCAGAACTAAATTCTAATGCCACGCTTCCTTTTCCAAGAACAGGAGCATGATGATCATCACCCATGTATAGTACGGATCCGTCATCCACCGGTTCGTATGTCTTAAACCAGCAACGATCTTTACAAACATGAGTTGTGGCACCAGAATATATCCACCACGCAATTGCATCAACCTGCACATAAAATGCTTCTGAAATTAGTGAAACATAATATTTAATAAATTAGTTTGAAAAAGGCACTAAAATCTGACCTTGGTCTTGGGACTGGTCCTTAGACCCCTTTCCCGAACCACCAGCATTTGCGTTCTTCTTATTACCAACACGGCAATCCCTCTTGAAGTGACCCGTTTTACCACACTTCCAACAACCTTCTGGTTTTGGTTTCTTGTTGGAACTAGAACCACCACCGTGATCCTTAAAGTCTTTCCAGTCACGTTTCTTTCCTTTGTTGTTTTTGTTGTTTTTATTTTTACCCTCTTCTGCCATGTTCACAGAAGGACCAGCAACTTCTTTACCCTTTCCCTTGTCACTTTCCTTCATCCTTAAAGATTCCTCTATACGCAAGTGACTACCAAGTTGGACCAAAGACAAATCGTCTTTACCGTGTTTCAAAGTATGTTTGAAATCCTTCCATGAAGGAGGCAACTTATCAATTATACTTGAAACAGAAATAGATTCATCCATTCTCAGGCCATGTTGTGTGTATTGACCAAGGATCCTAAGGAGTTCATTATACTGTTCCATGACCGGTCTAGAATCGACCATTTTGTAATTATTAAAATTACTAACAAGGAATTTCTTACTAGAAGAATCCTCTGCCATGTATTTCGATTCAAGAGAATCCCATAACTCCTTAGCCGATTCAACATTCGTATAAACATCAAAAAGAGAATCAGACATACCATTTAATATATGACCACGACAGATGTAGTCATCATTCTCCCACTTAGCCCTGATTCTGATCGCTTCCACTGTTGCGTCTTCCACCAATTCTGGCATCGGTGTTGTCAGAACGTAAACCACTTTCAAAGATGTCAATAAGAAATGCATCTTTTTCTGCCAGCGCCTAAAGTAATGCCCTTCAAACTTGTCCAGTTTCCCAAAGTTCGTCGTCATATCCTTCACAGTACTTCCAGCCATAATCACAAGAAAATACTTAATACGTTTGTTAGATTTTAGGGTTTGTGATAATCTCGGATTTCTCAATGTATCGTGTATGTTCACTTTCCGTATTAAGTATTTCGACCCTATCAATTGTCTGGGGTTGCACGAAATCCTAATCGGGATAATACAATGAGAATTGACAATTTGTGTTCTTGGCAGTGAATCACAAATCAGAAATGTAAAGGATTGATAATTTTCGTGTGTCAAATGAGAATGAAAAACTCTGTATTAGATTCAGAATTGTGACAGTTAGACAGCGGTTAGAGACGGTTTTATGACGGTTTCAACCGTCATAAAACTGTCCCAACTTTTGGGAATTAGGCGGGAAATTAAGTAATCAGCTTAAAGCTGATTAGTAAAAATCGTTTAGGTTTTGGGGCTGCAAGGGGCGCTGCCCCTTGACCCCTCAGCCCCTTGACCCCGCAAGGGGGCGCAGCCCCCTTGACCCCTGCTTTACTGTCGTGGTTGAGTTCATATTAGCTCAACGAGTGTGCACTCCACATTTCCTTGACTCGTTTCCGAGCTGAACATGAAATCACATCATTCTCTAGTAAGTCACATTACCTAAATGACCGTCGATGACACTAAAATCACCAACAAAAGGTGATTAACATATGTAACAAATGATTTGATGTTATCAACCAAATTATATCCTTCAATATTATAATATGCTTAACATGTAAACTATATTTCAAATTAACAAATATGTGTTTTAGTGTTTGTTTCTTTACATACACAATTTTAAATGAATCTAACGAATCCGAACAATGCTTTGTCGTGTTTGCTAGTTTACGTTTAATTACCGAACAACGAACCGACCATGAACAAATAAACGAACATAGGTTAATGTTTTCTTTCATTCCTTCAGAAAGTAAGTTTGTTCTAGTTCATTTATTTAATTATGGGAAAATTGCGGATACATTTGTAACGAACATTTATTGAGTACATTGTCATTGTAGAAACAAATTTTAAAAATAGTCATTGAATTGTTTATAATAGGTAATTATAAACACAATTAAATTGTAATTTCATTAATATAGGGTTATGATTTGAAATGCTAAGAATATAAAACATGTAATTTTAAAGACGATAGAGCTATTATTAGCAAAATATGTAGAAAGTTACAATTTTAAATATTTACACGGTCGTCTGAGATCGGACTCAAAATCATCGTCAACATTGGGAAAGTGGTCATTACGTTATGCTTTGTGTTGGAACATATTCGTCGTTCATTGTAGTTTGTACTTAATTTAGAAACATGTCGTGAAGTTTACAATGTATATAGATAGAGTTGTAAAGTGTTTCGAGTCATTTATGATGTGTTACGCAAAATGTTGCGCTGGCAACACTTAAGTTGTGCAATAGCGGTGTTACGCAGTTAGCGGTGTTACGTTGCGTAACACCACTTCTTGTGGTGCGGTTGTGTAACAAGTTAGGGGTTTTATGAACACTATAAATACCCCAACTACCAGCCATAAATGCAGCCGTTATAGTGAGAGAAAGTGGGTGTTACGCAACCTTGGAAACATACTTGCGCAATACCATTTCCGAGCGGTCTAAAGTCTTGTAATCGTTTGTATTCGATATTATTCGTATTGTAAACCTTTACGTTAGTTTAGTAATATTAGTCATTCGGTTATTTGAGTGTTACATCTTATTATATTCACTTTAAATTAATTACGCGACTTTCTATTGATTGGGTTCAAATTAAAGTCGTATTAAGGCGACCAAAACTTTGACCATAAATTAATTAAACAACAAATATAATTAAAAGAACATGGATTTACGGCACGTTTTTGGAAGGAAGTGTGGTGAGAAGAAGGTCATCAAGACAGGAACTTGCATTTACACGTGCTTAGGTATATTAAACAACATTAATTAATCAAGTCTTTGGATTACAATATAAACACCAAGCAATTCTTCTCTTTTTCATTTGAATCAACACGTATTTCAGAAAGAATTCCTTCTTCGGAAAGGTAAAAGTTATGAATTTATGATCGATCGATGTACTTAATCCATCCTTAATCTAGAATCCGTGAACATCTATCAATTCTTGATTTCATTAATTAAATAAATATTTGTTTTAGATTTAATGAAGTTTTGTACATACTTTCTGCAGGTTAATTATTGCGGATTTGAGCAAATAGTAATGGATATGTTACACTCAGAGCCATGGTTATCCGAACTTGTAAGCAACACAAACTTATCTGTACTATGAAATATAATTAGTCTTCATTTCTTTAGTTTAATAGTTTTTGGATCTAAATATTGTAGGCAATGGAAGATCCAGGGTTCATGGATTGTGATCTGATGAGTAGTCTTTGTGACACCGTTGATTATAAAGAAAACATGACGTTTATCGATCAATCTTGTGAGACCCAGAAGCCCAAAATCACCATTCTTAACTATCAACAGAAGAGTAGTAGTGTTAACAAAAGCTGTGTATCCCCGGATCCCTTAACTGATACTAGTCTTCCCCCGTCCAACACTTTCACTATCTCTTTCGGGGATAAAAACCCTAAAGACGAGATGCTCCAATTTCATGAAACAATTGGTTATGAAGAAGCTCCTAGTACCACAAAGGTTTCAACCATCGTGCCTAGAAATCAAATTCAGGCACAAGATCATGTTTTCGCAGAAAGGAAGAGAAGAGAGAAATTGAATCGACACTTCATTTCATTGTCTTCCCTCCTTCCTAAACTTAAAAAGGTTCTAACTTACTCTCGATTTTTTTTTTGTATATGACATAATCAAAGAACTTGTGATTAGCAAAATATGGTGTTTCCAATAATCTAGGTTACTAATTCTAGTTTTATCCGTTTAGATGGATAAGGCATCAGTGTTGGAAGATGCATCAAGCTACATAAAAGAACTTCAAGGCCGTGTAAAGGAACTCGAGGGCTTAGTGGGTTCTAAAAGGAAAGATGTTCAAGAATGTGTTATTTCTATAAAGAAATCCAGGCTTGGTGCTAGTGATGATGAATACTCGTCTTCTGATGAAATGATATCTGGAAAGAATACTGATCCATCTCCCGAGATCGAAGTTCGAATGTCCGGAAGCAGTGTTCTAGTAAGAATTCTGTGCCAGAAAAACTTTTCTTCCTTGGTGAATGTGCTAACTCTGATGCAGAACCTTGGGTTGTCCATCAGCAGTAGCAGCGCCATGCCTTTTGCTAAGACCGCGCTTCTTATAACCATTGTTGCTCAGGTACTTTAATTTTAAAACCCTATGTAGTGATATATGGAAAGCAAACGATTTGAATTACTTGAAGTAAAACTAGTGATTAGATCAAAATATCAATTTGTTTTACCATATATAACTTAATCTTTTTCTTCTTTAAAATAAAATTTTCATAAAATTTAAATTAACTGATCGAGAAATAATCTGTGTGTCTTTTATTTGTGCAGATTGACGATGCCTTTTCTATGACAACAACTGAACTTGTAAATAACCTTCAACTAGTTATATGACCTTCGATGGAAATATGCAATAACAAGATGAAGATTTCCATGTACCTGAAGATCGTTAATTAGTCAGTTTTTAGTTATCCATTTTATACTTTGGAAGGAGGAAATTTGAGAGCATATTCTCATACCCATCTATGGGTTATTTCAAGTACTCCTGATCAAAGAAGTATAATAGCGGTAGCTCGAAATCTTATGGCATTTTCTATGGATTTAATCCCCTTGCTGATAGATGAAATGTTTCATGAGTTTCATAGTTTCTTTTAAAGCTTTTTGCGTGGTTGACTGCGTTCAGTAATTCACCCTTGGGAATTGTTATGATCATATGTGTATGAAAAGCCATTTTTTTCTCCTAGTTTTTCTAGTATTTGATACTTTATGTTGCTTGTTGGGGGTTGGGGGGGTGGTGGTGGTGGTTGGGTGAAGGTAGATTCGTACCCCGGTGAATTTAGTCGTCTAAGAGTCCGAAACCAACAGTTTTTCTTGCATATGAACTAAATTTGGATTTTCACAACTGGCAACAAGGTTTTAGTATGCATGCATAGAACATGAGTACGTCAAAAGACCCGCCTTCATGGAAATCGTCATGACATGATTTCCTCGAGTCATTATATTTACTTACATTTGAACAACGGATTGGAAGGGTTTTTTATTTAAAATTTTCTACCTCATGTTCGAACATTCATAGATAAATATCTTGAGATAATTAGAAAAAGAGTTCAAAAATTATTACAGATATCCCGGTTAGATAAACGACTCGCCCTCTACGAGTAATAAAAGTTATTTAAACAAAACTTAACATAAAGGTTATAATTTATTTTGTGTGTCACCTAAGCTATAAGTGGGCTATCAACTTGTTTTGTTTTGTTTTTAATTAATTAGCTTGAATATTCTATGACAACTTAGTTTATGCTTCTAATGTACAGATAAGGCAATAATCAATTTGTTATTTTCTAAAAATAGATATTCCATGACTATCTTTATGTGCTAAGTTTTTCTTCTTTAAAATCCATGCAAGCGGGAAAAAATTTTTTGGCTTGAACGGATTTGTCGCCTAATTCAATCCAATTCATTCATTGGTAATTCTGAGTACTTACAAGTTTGCTACTTTGTTGATTTTCTAATTCGTTTGATAGGTTGATATATTTGTTGTGTTGTTTGTTTGTTTGTTTTTTTTTGCTTTTTTAATGTTTTGTTTTTCTCCATTTGTTGTGTTGGAATCATGTGGTTTTTTGGTAATATGTATCCCTGCTTTAACAAAATAAAATAAAATTAAAGTGGGCAAGATCCTTCTTGCACTATCAACTAACACTCCGCCTAGTGAAAACTATCAAACAAATTTTGAGTGACGGCGATTGGGGTGATCATGTGCTTCCTTATCAAATCGAAAAGTAAAACCAACTGACAATCTGGAAGTGTAAATTACAAAGTTGCCAACCATCAAAGGTCATAAAGCTAATTGAAGGTTTTTCTATTGGTGTATAAATAATTCATTCTCAATTTGAACAAATAAATCAAGTACGGAACCAAAAAACTCAAGATTGATTCATAATATATATCTCAGGTAATCTAAATCATCTAGCTTCAAATTCATCACCTAAATTCCCCCAGGATGGGCCAGAGTTCTAGTAAATATAAGTTATTTGGGTTATTAGTTACGGAAAAACAAAAACTAGGTACAAACCCTTCAACAAAAACGCAAATAAACCATAGAGTAATATATTGCGTTTCTTAAAAAAACCAATGTCTACTACGCGATAAACGCCTTAAACACCTTTTGCAAGGCCTTAACTTTCACAATACCTAATAAGAACACCACCTCTTAAACGCCTTTTGAAACCCGAATATATTTTATATATATATTTCTCTATATATTATATTTATTTTTGTAAGTATGTTTCATAATTATATTAAAGTTTACTAATTTAAGTAGGTTACTAGTTTGATTTTTTTTTATGAAATCTTTTTATTTTTAAAATACTCCAAGACGTCACTATGAGTTGTTCCTTATCAATAACTATCAACAAATAGTTAAGGTAATATAATATTTGGATTTGGGAGAATAAAATCGGCCAATCCTAAGTACAGGTTCTTCCTAAAATATATCTTCCATCTTCACTTTAACAAGTACAAATTAACAAATATGAAATCTAATGTAAATCTACAGTCACCTTCCAGAAGAAGAAGAAGAAACATATGTAAAGCATCAGATACAAGTGGAAAGAAAAGAAGAAAAATTGTGGTTTAATATACACATAACATGGCCAACCATGTAAAGAACTAACAAATACCGATTGTAAAGAACTGAAAACTTCCATCTATCAATAGAGTGAAGTTTAGTCGTCTAAGAGTCGGAAACCAACAGTTTTTCTTGCATATGAACTAAATTTGGATTTTCACAAACGGCAACAAGGTTTTAGTATGCATGCATAGAACATGAGTCCGTCAAAAGACCAGCCTTCATGGAAATCGTCATGATTTCCTCGAGTCATTATATTTACTTACATTTGAACAACGGATCGGAAGGGTTTTTTATTTAAAATTTTCTACCTCATGTTCGAACATTCATAGGTAAATATCTTGAGATGACTCGGGAAAGGGTTCAAAAATTATTACAGAGATATCCCGATTAGATAAACGACTCGCCCTCTACAAGTAATAAAAGTTATTTAAACAAGATAACTTTATGTAACATAAAGGTTATAATTTATTTTGTGTGTCACCTAAGCTATAAGTGGGCTATCAACTTGTTTTTTTTTTTTTAATTCATTAGCTTGAATATTCTAAGACAACTTAGTTTATGCTTCTAAATGTACAGATAAGGCAATAATCAATTTGTTATTTTGTAAAAATAGATATTCCATGCAAGCGGGAAAAAAAATTGGCTTGAACGGATTTGTCGCCTAATTCAATCCAATTCATTCATTGGTAAATCTGAATACTTACAAGTTTGCTACTTTGTTGATTTTCTAATACGTTTGATAGGTTGATATATTTGTTGTGTTGTTTTTTTTTTTTTTTTTTTGCTTTTTTAATGTTTTGTTTTTCACCATTTGTTGTGTTGTAATCATGTGGTTTTTTGGTAATATATATCCTTGCTTTAACAAGAATAAATAATACGAAAGTGGGCAAGATTCGTCTTGTAGCATCAACTAAGTATGGTCTCCATCCTTGGGCTTATAGATTAATGAAATATAAATAAAATACTTATCAAATTAGTTGTGATCGAGTTTAACTTTTCATCCTTCTTATTGGGAGTTTCTTCTTGTTTATGAAGAATTATACATAAGATAGGAAAAGAAAAAAAGTTAAGAGATGTTCCTTGAAAACACATATAACATCGTCCAAAAGAGAAGCATCAAATAAAAGTAAAATTAAAATGTATCCAAGAAGAACGAGGGTTTCGTATTCAAATGAAAACGATAAATAAAGTGTATTCAACCATGTAAAACAACTAACACGCCGCCTAGTGAAAACTATCAAACAAATTTTGATTGACGGCGATTGGGGTGATCATGTGCTTCCTTATCAAATCGAAAAGTAAAACCAACTGACAATCGGGAAGTGTAAATTACAAAGTTGCCAACCATCAAAGGTCATAGAGCTAATTGAAGGTTTTTCTATTGGTGCATAAAGAATTCATCCTCAATTTGAACAAATAAATAAAGTACGGAACCAAACAACTCAAGATTGATTCATATAATATCTCAGGTAATCTAAATCATCTAGTTTCAAATTCATCACCTAAAATCCCCCTGGATGGGCCAGATTTCTAGTAAATATAACTTATTTGGGTTATTAGTTACGGAAAAACAAAAACTAGGTACAATTTCAACAAAAACGCAAATAAACCATAGAGTAATATATTGCGGTTCTTGAAAAAATCAATGACTACTACGCTATAAACGCCTTAAACGTCTTTTGCAAGGCCTTAACTATCACAATATCTAACAAGAACACCACCCTCTTAAACGCCTTTTGAAACCTGTATATATTTTATCTATATATTTCTATATATATTATATTTATTTTTGTAAATATGTTTCATAACTAGATTATTGTCCCGCGATAGCGCGGAAAAAAAAATAAAAATTGAATCATAAATTTTATTTTTATGTAGATTTTAATTTATTATAAGAAAATAATGTTGTATGTGTAATATATATATATATATATATATATATATATATATATATATATATATATATATATATATATATATATATATATATATATACGTTTATACAAATATTGTTTATAACTATAATAACATATACACTTTTATCTTTATATACATGTTTTGATATTTTGTATTAGGATATTTTAGAATAATAATAAGGTAAATTATAGTCCAAATTGAACGATTCTATAAATAAATTATAATTATAATTTTTATTTTAGTAGAGATTGAATGAAAGAGAGAATGTAATTATGTATTGTAATAGAGTGTAAAATAAAAAATAGTTTTTGATGACATCATCACTCTGATCTAAAGGATGGCATCAAAGAAGTTATCCATCCAACGGACCTTACTTCGTCATATGGTATTTAAGGCCTCTCTTTTATTATATATTAAAGATTAAAGATTATATTAAAGTTTACTAATTTAAGTAGGTTACTAATTTGATTTTTTTTTTATGAAATCTTTTTATTTTTAAAATACTCCAAGACGTCACTATGAGTTGTTCCTTATCAATAATTATCAACAAATAGTTAAGGTAATATAATATTTGGATTTGGGAGAATAAAATCGGCCATTATGATTCTAGTATAGATTATTTCATATATAAAAAAAAGCCCAATAGATATTCCCTGACACCCGAAAAGAAAGTACAGGTTCTTCCTAAAATCTATCTTCCATCTTCACTTTAACAAGTATAAATTAACAAATATGAAATCTAATGTAAATCTACAGTCACCTTCCAGAACAAGAAAAAAACATATGTAAAGCATCAAATACAAGTGAAAGAAAAGAAGAAAAATTGTGGTTAAATATACACATAACATGGCCAACCATGTAAAGAACTAACAATTACGGATTGTAAAGAACCGAGTTTTCCATCTATCAATAGAGGGGGGAAATGATCCATGGAGAATATTATTATAATTTTTTTTGAAACAGCTAGATAGTATTAAAAAAGCCTATATCATCTAACAAGAAGATAGATAATATGGAAATTAATACAATAAACTTATTAAGTTACAACATAACACAACTCAAAAGGGGAAGATAACCAAATAGACCAATCTATGGACAATTTTTTACTCCTACTATTTAACCAACAAAAGGAGAGTTGTTGAACTTTAAAGAACAACTCCTCTACCGAGTAATCTTTGTCTTTAAACACTTTCTCATTCATTGCATTCCATATTACCCATGTTGAAGAGAAGATAACTGATTCAAAGCATGCGAGTTGGAAAGCTTGAAAAACTCCTTCTCTTTTCCAAAGGAAGGTCTTTGACAAAGTCGATAACCTCTAAAAAGGAAGATCCATTGAAATCTAAATCCCACCACGAGAAAACTTTCAGTCAAGTTGAGACACCAAATCGCAAGTGACCAAAATATGGTCTACAGATTCTAAGTCCCTGTCACACAAGGGGCACAAAATTGAAGGGATGTCAATCCCTTTAAGATCTAGCTCCACCCTAGTTGGGATACGATATCTCGCTGCTCGCCAAACAAATGTTGAAACTTTTGATGGGATAAGTGAGGACCATCTAGTTGGTTCACAAACCGAAACCTGTAAAGATTTGTCGATGGCAACTCGAACGGGTTTAACTGAAAATACATCAGAATCATCCATAAAAATCTTCCAACCATCATCCTCGATACCAGGACGAGTATTACCAAGTAAGATCATCACTTCATTATATTCATCCAAATCCATGCCATTTCTGATCGGTCTACCCCATGCCCACCTCAATTGATAGTTTTCACCAACAATAACCCATCGATCACCAAGAAGACATTCCCTAGAAGTTTCAAGTGCAAACAATCTAGTAAATTTACTAAAGAGAATATGAGAGCCCAACTATGGTTCGTTCAAGAAATAAATAGAATTACCTTGCCCAATCTTGCGACAAAAAGAATCACGAAAATGAAACCGCGAGTTTTGAATCTCCATACCTGATTTGACAATATCGATCTACGGGAGGTTATGCTCTCCAAGGACATAAAAAAATAACAATGGATGGTGTGGAAAGGAACTGATCGAAATGTTCTCAAATTTCATCTGAATTTTATGATAGTAACTTAAAACGAGTGGACGGTACTCTTGAAGTGCATCTAACTATAATTAGCTAATTGAAGGTTCTTCACAAAATCTGTTATTACCGACTTACAAATATCCTCTGTCTGCACAAAATAAAGGCCTTATATATACATAAAATTTATATTTTCTTTAACAAACTCATATAACTCCTAATTCAAAATAATATCTTTCTTTAGCAAAACCAGCTTATATTACACCCTTTTAATGAGATTTAGTTCATGTATTTTAGATCTTTTTGGATTACTAATATAAGTAGGTCATTTTCAAAATGGGGGCTGTTTTTTTTTATTCTTGTTTAGGGGTGCTCTTTTGAGGTTTGATGTTATATTTTTGATTTTTTCTTTTGTATTGTAATCTCTAGCTTTTTGCTACTTATCTATCTATAAATTATATAAGTCATTTCAAAAAATATATATGAAAGTGAACATTTAAAACTTTTCAAAATTTCAAATTATTCTTAATACCTATGCAACAATAGTGATACGAAGTATGGTCTTAGCAAAAGGCAAGTCGCTAGCACCGATGATTGAGAGGCCAAAGTTTTGTAATCTGTTAATCACTTTCACTAAGGAGCAAGAATTCTTTTGGCCTTGGATTTTCACTTTCACTAAGGAAATCGTATTAGATTTCTCTTTTATAACTAGCTGATATTTTTATTAGAGCGTGCTGATAACATGTTGTGAAACAATATAAAGAACAATAAGAAACAAAAATGATAGAGAAAAGAGAATGGAGAATTATGTTTTATTCATCTCATATAGATGTATATTTATAGTTACAATATGAAGTATCGTATTAGATTTCTTCTTTAATTATGGTTACAATATGGCAAGGCGCTAATCACTTTCACTAAGGAAATCGTATTAGATTTCTCCTTTATAGCTAGCTGATATCTTTATTAAAGCGTGCTGATAACGTGTTGTAAAACAATACAAAGAACTATAAGAAACAAGAATGATAGAGAAAAGAGAATAGAGAATTATGTTTTATTCATCTCATATAGGGGTATATTTATAGTTATAATATGGAGGATTCTCCAAAAAAAAAAAAAAAAAAAAAATCAAATCTTCTAATATTATACAAATATATTATAACCATATGGACATCCCCACCGTAAGTATTCATAACATTTTACCTATTACTAATTTTTATTAATTAGCTAATAAAGATATGCAAATTGATTTATAGAAGAAAACTAATAATATTCCTCTACCTATTCTACTCATGCGTTTCTCTCTCATTCACAGATTCTCCCAGCTTACGTGATCTTCCTAGGCTATATCCCGCGATTGTCCTGCGTTTCTCACGCGATTCTTCCACGCTACAGCTTGTGACATGGCATTACGATATCCATTTTGGAATTTTTGTGGGCCCATTCAGGTCCTGCAAGCGCGTAACCTTGACTATATCTGAAATTAGTTTGATTTTTGAACTTTTTGTTAATTTTGATTGGGTTTTTCGTAATTTTCCTTTAATATTATGATTAATACTCTTTGAAATTCCCAATTTGTTTTAAGCTACTTCCAAGTTTGGTTATTTTCTAACAAAATTCCCGCTCAAGAAAGAGTTAATAAAATGCTTAGAGTGGGCAAGATCCATCTTGTAGCATCAACTTTTGTCTGCTGAAGTTGGGTATCTTCATTGATCCCCCACGGGAAATATTAACAAGTTAAATTAAAATGCATCCACTTCCATATAATTATCACCGCAAATGAAATACTAACAAGCAGCCAAACCTTCAATCTCACCAATATTGACCATGCGACGAACTGCTACATATACTTATGATACATTAAGTACACCTAAAATCGAAAACTGTAACTAACGGGCAATCTGGAAGTATAAATTACTCATCGAAAGTCATAAAACTTGTTGAAGATCTCTCACGATATCTCTTGGTGTCATATAAAAGTCATCCTCAATCTGCACAAATAAATAAATACGGAACCAAACAACTTAGAGACTGATTCGTAAATTTCCCCGAAATGAGATTTCTAGTAAAAATAACTTATCTGAATAATGAGTTACCGAAAAAATTTATGTAATTAAGTACTACGTAATTAATTTCCCTCCCGTTGTCATGAACGAAATATACCTGTGCGACAATTGTGACAAGAGTGATAGTATTAGCAAAAGGCATGGTGTTGCTACTAATTACGGATAGTCCAAGCTTCTCCATTTCGCTAAGTGCTTTCATTAGCAACGAGGAGTCTTTCTGGGACTGCAGGATTCTGCATAACACACTGCTTCCTGACATCCGCACTTCGATCTCAGCAGATGATTTGCAAGGGACAGCCTTGCCATCGTTATCGCTTAGAATGGATCTCTTTAAAGTTATAACAGATTCTCTACCACCCTTAACACCTGATAATCCCTCAAGCTCCTTGACTCGGTCTTCAAGTTCTCTAATGTAATTTGCTGCATCTTCCAACACCGATGCCTTATCCATCTAAAACAAGATTATATATGTATATATAAGAGTTGGTAATTAATTGAATATAATTGTGGCCGGGTGAAGTAAAATCTTGTACCTTTTTAAGGTTAGGAAGAAGGGAAGACATAGAAATAAAGTGTTGATTCAATCTTTCTCTTCTCTTCCTCTCGGCTAACACATGATCTTGAGCCTGAACCTCAGTTTTGGCCATGTTTTGTAGCTTTCCATTACCTAGTGAATCATTGAACGGACGGATCTCGTCTTTGGGTTTTAGATCACTAAAAGATATAGTGAAAGTGTTGGAAGAAAGAGTAGACGTAGAAAAATTAGTTGAAGTCTGAGACCTTCTATTAATACTATTAGCCTTTTTACAAATTTGGAGTTTCATTTCAGCCTGTTCTTCAAATCTAGATGGATTCTGAAATGATTTATCCATAAAACATTCGTTTACTTGGTAGCTTTCTGAGGAAAAAGAGTCGGCAGTTAGATTGACACTCATATCATTTAGTTTGCTCATCTTATCATACTGATTCATGAACTGTTGATCTTCCATTTCCTGCGATATCCATAATCCACAAAAACATATACTCCGTAAATAGATCAATACAATATTTCTTTTTTTTCCAATTAAATCTACAATACACACTAGCATGTAGTGTTACTTACCAGTTCGGGTAACCACATTGACGACATGTCCATAGCCATTTTAGTTCTCAATATGTTCAACTAGCCTGCAACTATCCAAACCTCATTAGATCTAACATACAAAACGTTTTAAAAAGGTAGAAAATATAATTTAATAAAAAAAAAATAACAAATAGCTAGAAACTACCATACACCTAGAAGGACCGAAACAAAACACGAACACCCCTAACTAAACCACAGGCACTCTCAAACAATACCAAATCTCAGACAAAAAAACTTATCGGCGAAATCAAGAAAGTTGACGATTTCTACAATAAACTAAGTTTTTTGAAGTATAATCTTGAAAACATTTTGAAAGGATTAATTACCTTTGACAAGTAAGGAGAAAGCTTTTCTGAAAATTTTGAGAACCGTGTTTATTTTATTCAGATGACCTAATTAAGAAAACAGAATATGTTAATTAGTGTTTATAGCTGCAACAAGCTATTGACTTGGTTAATGTTGATTATCTTATTCATCCGAGAAACACGTGTAAAAGCAAATTTCCTGCTCCTCCGGAATGTGATTTCCTAGGCATTTTTTGTTATCCTTTTAGGGTTTAAAAACGTGCTAAATTATATATATATATATATTATTGTTTTTCGGGTTTTTCTAATGTGTGCCCCAAGGGCACATGATAAGTAGGGAATATTCTCCTCGAAAATTGAAAAAGCATGGAATATTCTCCTCGAAAATTGAAAAAGTATAAAATAATCTTCTCGAAAATTGAAAAAGTATGAAATATTCCCTGCTTTTTCAATTTTCGAGAAGAATATTCTCTACTTATCATGTGCCCTTAGGGCACACGTTAGAAAAACCCTTGTTTTTCATAGATGTTGATGAAAGCATGGTCAAGAAAATGTTCTGGACCAGGACGTTAAACTAGGAAGTGCTGAATTGTATTAGACAAACTAATATATGATAACTTATTTGTACTTAGTTTGTTGTATGTATTGTGTAAATCCTTAGGGATCTATTCAGTAATTTATTTTGTTATATAATATAATCCTCTCCACCATTATTGGCAAGGAGATTAAAGGTTATCATGGTATCAGACTTTTAATTCTCTCCCAACCTTTCTATCTTCTTTCTCCTTCCCCACCCAATCGTTTCTTCTTCTCCATGGCATCTTCCTCAACAGAGTCTCCCCTCCCCATGAGCACCTTGTTTCACCTTCTTACCCATCGCCTCTCACCCACTAATTATCTGTTGTGGAAGAGTCAAATCAATACGGTCCTGGATTATCAAAACTTAATTCCTCTTATCGATGGATCCTCCGTCGCTCCAGCGCCAGAAATTACCGTTGATGGCAAAAAGGTTTCGAATCCTGATTACAAAACCTGGGTTATTGTTGATCAGAAGGCTCGCTTGTTTCTACTTGCCTCTCTAACCGAAGAAGCTTCGGCCGAAATTGTGGGACTTACTACAGCACGTCAAATTTGGCTTTCTTTGGAAGTTGCTTACAGTAATTCTTCCATTGAGAGAATCCAGAATTTGCGGGATCAATTACGCTTGCTTCAAAAAGGTAACTCTTCCGTTTCCGAATTTGGCCGTAAATTTAAACATTTATGTGATCAGTTGGCAGCAATTGGTTCTCCTGTTGAAGAATCCGATAAGTCTCATTGGTTCATTTGCGGGCTCGGACCCAGTTTCGAGAATTTCTCTACCTCTGTTCGGACATCTCGAGACCAGTTTCTGTTTCGTGATCTTATTACTAAGGCTGAAGCGCATGAGTTGTTTCTGCAGTCCATTCATGGTACTGCCACACCTGCGGTGGCTTTTTCAGCCAATCAGACTCCTTCTGGCAGTCGTGGTCGTGGTGGTCGCGGTCATAGGGGTGGTCGTGGTCGTGGCAGGCGGTCTCCCCATTGCCAGTTGTGTCGGACCGATGGTCATTATGCAGATTCATGTCCGAAATTGGGGTCATATGCATCACGTTCAATAGGTACTGGTCCTGATTTAGCAAAGGCGTTTCAAGCTCAATGCCATGTCTCTTCTAATACTCCAGACTGGTTTGTTGATTCGGGGGCCACAGATCATATGTCATCATCGACTGGCTCGGTTTCTCAATCCGTGCCTTACACCGGGTCCTCCAAAGTAGTTTTTGGTAATGGTAATTCTCTCCCTATAACTCATATTGGTCACTCGAATGTTATCCCTAATATTGCCTTACGAGATGTTTTGGTGGTTCCTAACCTCACCAAAAATCTCCTTTCTATTAGCAAGTTAACTCGTGATAACCACCTTGATGTTTTGCTTTCCGACAATTATTTTTATATTCAGGATCGAACAACGAAGAAGGTCCTAGCAAGGGGCCATTGTGATCGAGGACTTTACATTTTGGCACCATCATCATATGCCTTTGCTGTTACTAAAAGATCGGGATCACAAGCTTCGTTTGAGTTATGGCATTCAAGGCTTGGTCACGTTAACTTTACTACTTTAAGTTTATTGAATAAATTGGGGATTTTGTCTTTTACTTCCTTATTACCGAAACCTATTATATGTAAGTTTTGTCAAATGGCTAAATCTCACAGATTGCCGTTTTATGATAATGAAAAACGTGCTTCGGGTTTATTGGATATTATCCATTGTGATTTGTGGGGACCCTCGCCTGTTTACTCGCGTGATGGGTACCGTTACTATGTTGTGTTTATAGATGATCATTCTAGATTTACGTGGTTTTACCCGCTTAAGCAAAAATCGGATTTTTTCATGGTGTTCACCAAGTTTATGAATCTGGTGCAAACACAATTTACTTGCAAAATTAAAGTATTTCAAAGTGACGGTGGCACGGAGTTTCTAAATCACAATGTTCAGCGGTTATTAGAAAATAATGGCACACTTCATCGGGTTTCATGTCCGTACACGCCTCACAAAATGGACGGGTTGAGCGGAAACATAGGGCACATCGTTGAAACCGGATTAGCAATGTTGTTTAACAGTCATGTACCAGCAGCTTACTGGGTTCATGCATTTAGCTCGGCAGTCTATATAATCAATCGCCTACCAACATCGGTATTAAAAAATAAATCACCATTTGAGCTTGTCTTTTCGCAGGTCCCAAATTATGATATTTTTCGCACATTTGGGTGTTGTGTATACCCGTATCTCCGGGATTATGCGGATCACAAACTATCTCCACGAAGCATACCATGTGTTTTTCTCGGCTATTGTTCCTCTTATAAAGGATATCAGTGTTTGGATTCCGGCTACCTCTCGTGTTTATATTACGAGACATGCTAAATTTGATGAAACATGTTTTTTGTTTGGTGGTGATACTAACTCTATTTCTGAAGATAAGTTGCACTTAAGTGAATTTCTTGTGAGTAAAAATTCTGTTAAGAATTCATCATCAGCTCCATCCACCACACCCACTGAGCTTGATAAACCCACTGATACTCCAAGTAGGGACTGCTCCGTCACTTTCACACTCCTGATGTTGCAAATGGCCATTCATCTCCGTGCACGATATGTTCTGACCCGACACCATCATCATCACCATGTGTTGCTGAACAAGTACCTACTGATGTTCAAACGCCTCGCATTATTACTGATGGTGCTCCTCCGCCAGGCTCAGAACAATCAGCCCCTATGACTACTCCACCAACATCCACCCACCCAATGGTTACTCGTGCCAAGGCTGGAATTTTTCGTCCCAAACATCGTGCCGATATGGCTCAAGTCGATCGGCAACTACACATCACAGCTTTATTTGCAAACCAAGATCCCAAAAATGTGAAACTTGCAATGAAAGACCTCAAATGGGCTACCGCTATGAAAAATGAAATAAATGCGCTACTTAAAAATATCACTTGGGATCTTGTACCTCGCCCAACGTCTCAAAATGTTGTTGGATGTCGTTGGTTATTTCGCACCAAGTATCGAGCCGATGGGACGATTGATCAAAGCCCGACTAGTTGCTCAAGGGTTCTCTCAAATTCCGGGGTTGATTTTTTCGCCACTTTTAGTCCGGTTGTTAAGG